>WBNO01023366.1:414680-433123 GCA_013400575.1 Peucedramus taeniatus
CCGCATCCCACCGCATCCTACCGGCCCCCATCCCACCGCAACCCACCGCCCCGCATCCCACCGCCAGCTCCGCACTCCTGCCCCGCGTCCCACCGCATCCCACTGCCCCGCATCCCACCGCCCGCTCAGCGCTCCTGCCCCGCATCCCACCGCCCCGCATCCCACCAGCGGCACTGCTCCGCATCCCACGGTCGGCACCGCTCCGCACTGCACCGCCGGCACCACACAGAACAGCACTGCCGGCACCGCACCGCACCGCCAGTACGGCCAAGCCTCGGCGTACCTTGAAATTTCAATAATTAAGTAAAAGACCAGATTTTTTTCCGGCGGCACTCCGCAGGTGCGGGGGAAGCGGGCGCGGAGGCGCGCAGCGCGCCCAGGGAGGTTACGGGACCCTGTCCTGCTCCCTCGGACAGGGAGGTGCCGCGGAAGAGCGAAATCAGCTTCAGCCTCAGCGGATGGGCAGCACGGGAGCCTTCACTGCCCGTCCTCTTCACCCCAGCAGAAGCCTTCGGCCACGTTTCTCCCAAGCACTGCGAGCTGGCTTCTTATAGGAATATTTTTTTTTCTTTTAAATACCATTCTCCCAAGTGCTGACATATCATGTCCGTCTCCAAATTATCACAGGAGAGAAGGACACAAGCATCCCACATACAAATGTAGAAAGTAGCTTTGCAGCCCTCCAAGAACTCGAAGAGAGGACATTGAGAATACAGAACAGGCTGCAGACTGCTGAAACAGGAAAAGAGCAAATCTCCAGTATATGGATGGAACAAGCTTTATTTGCATTTTTTGTTACTTTTTTTTTTTTTAACAAACTAAGAAAAAAAAAAAAGAAATGTATCCCCTTGATTCCAGGCTGAACCCAAAATGAAGTAGAAGCCTCAATGCCATGTGAGATTTTTCTCCATACTGCCATTGCTCTCTCCAGGAGGGAACGTAGAATCCTGCTGTGCCAGCACCTTTGCAGCGAGGTGGGAGCTGCAGTTTCACTTGTGAAGTCTGTACAGCCTGAGAGGGTGCTGGAATCTGTGTGGGTTGTGGTGATGCCACTGCCACACCAGGCTAATCAGCCTCTGCACAGAGCCTGTCTCTATCTACCCAGCATAGTGACATCTTCATGTGGATAACACATGCTGCTCCATTCAGTTAGTAAATATGTTCCCAATTCCCCTACAATGCTTTGACTATTTCAAGAAAGAGCTGATCTGCAAAAACTACCCTGTCACGGGAGAAGCAAATGCTGTGCAAAAGGCACAAAATTAGGGTATAAATCCAAGCTGCAGCTCTGTGGTCCTGCAATTTAACAAGATACAACATGGGGTTGGAAAAAGAGGCTTTCCATGCTCATGGTAAGAGAAGTGGGAGCCCTGCTGAGCAGGTAGATTAAAGGGTTTGTGCTGTCCCTTTCAGCAAACTGCTGCAGAAGAAGAGAGGTGGAGGAGATCGCTTTGGGCCATACTCCTACAACTGGCTGGAAACCAAGTCCTAAATAAATGACTTCCCAAGGTCAGTGAACTCAAGAGAAAGATCAAAATCTAAGGTTACTCATGAGACCAAAGGTTAATTTTATCAGCTGAAAAGGCCCAGGTGTTGAAGCACCCTGACACATTTTATTCTGGAGCACACTGACACAATTTTTTCTAGAGCAGTCTGACACACTTTTTTCTCCAAGCCCATTCCCACTCCAGAGTTTGGGAGAAGCAGTGGCATAAAACTATTATTTTGCTTTCACATGTGCATTGCCCTTAAATGGGGCCCTGATGGCTCCTTCACAACTCCCAGTGGCCAGAGCAGAAGAGAAATATGTATCAAATAGCTCTGAAAATTGAGTTTTCATTCCTCTCTCCCTAGGACTCCCTTCCTTCCTTGGCAAAACACATAAAGAATCTGCTGTTGAAACATCAGCTCAAATTAATAGAGGTTTTCCTGATGCCACAGACTTGCCCAGGTATTACAAGCACCAGCAGCATGGCTGTGAACACAGCTCTGTGTGCCATGACAAGAGATGGGTATTTCATGTCCAATTCCTGGCATGACAAAGCCAGGACAATATCATGAAGAGGAGTGAAAATATTTTCCTGCCTGTTTACACACAGAGAAGTCAGATGATGGTCACACGAGGTTATCCAGGTGCGGCTCCTCTGTGACCTGTGGCACAAGGACACAAGGACAGGCTGTTCCCCTCCCCTGCAAGGCAGTCCTGGGGTTTGGAAGTCAGACCCCACATCCCATAAAAATTCACAGACCACCCTTATACCTTTGCAGGGAGGCTGGCAAGAGATGGCAGCTGACCACAAAGCATTTCCCCCTGTGATGGCACAGTTGGAGCCTCAGTAACCGGGAGAGACCCTCAGTTTCCATCCCACCCGGGGTCTCTCAGTGCAGGAAACACAAAAAGACCCTCTTTCCACAGGCATGTAGAATATGCCTTGTGTTCTTATCACTCAGCCCTGCAGGCTATCTAGTGTTTGTGCTATAAAAACCTCTCGTAATGTGATCTGAATAGTCTCATATCAATAAAGCACTCAAGTGTAATCATTCTTACGACAGCTTAGCACACTTACACAAGGCAATTGCATTGCTCTAAGTTCACCTCTGCAAATTAAACAGAGCAAAGTCAAGGCCAACTGATGCAACACGCTCTGTCGAGGCCAAAAGAAGATCTGAGGCAAAGATCAGGGGTCAGGCTGCAAGGAGGCTGTGGCAGCTGAAGCATTCTACCCTCCAGCACTCTGCTTTAGCTTCCCCGCCTATGACCCCACAAGCTTTGCTGGCAGCAGGCGTCACATGTGTGCTTCTTAATCCATGCCAGTGGAGCCAAGGAGAGCTGTGATGTGTTCTTTGAGGTTACTAGAGTGTGGAGGTGACAGCTTCCATCTGGTCACCACAGGCAGCTGGAAAGTGAAGTGTCATCAGCCAGGGTGGACAGGTAGGTGCAGCAGAGGCTGGAGCAAACCACCAGACATTCCCTGCACACATGGGCCATGGAGAGACACAGCAGAAAAAACAGCTGAGTGTGTAATCATAGCAATAATTATACCTTCCCTCAGCCAGGGATTAAGCTTGTTCCAGGTTAATTCCAGAGCTCTCCAAAAAACCCTCAGTCATCTCAGACACTCAGGAGGAAGGGTTAGGTCATTGCATCTGCTCCTCTCCCCATAGAAACCAACATTTTACATCAGCCTGCCCATTTACATCAGCCTGCCCATAAAGACATTAAGTTGAACCTGAATGTCTTATCCTCACTTCACCTTCCTGCATACTGTCTTGGAGCTTCTCTTCTCTGAAGGTTAGAAACCACCTAATTGTCATCCTGAATGTATTTACAGCCAGTTACACCCATTTGTTCTGCAGCAGGTGTTATGATTTGACACAACCAGCTCTTGTCCTCACTCTTACACATACCTCTCTGCTGTATTTACCAATATTGAGTTTATTCTGTGATAAAATGATGGGAAAATGCAATGGTGCTTATCATAACTAATTTATTTTCTCAGTCTTTGAATTTAAGTACTCATATTAATTTAATGAAAAGGTATTCCTGTACCCAAACAGTGATCCATCTCTAGGTGATGGTGGCTCACCTGTGATTTCAGTGGGGACAAAGCTCTAAGAGCCAGGAGCAGGAGGCAGTAACAGAAAAAATAAAGACTGGAAAGTTTATGAAGCTGCTTGAAAGACTTCCACTGCCTTCTGTATCTTCTCAGTGTTCAATGTGAGATGAAGAACAGATTCTGGGTAGCTTAGATGTGACTCCAGAGCAGAGACAGAGGATATTCAGGGCTGGTATGAAGCACAGAAATAACAGACTTATCACTGATGGCCCAGCTACCAGCTACAGAAGCATGTGACTCAGATGCTCCATGTATTCCCCAAGTTTGTGGCATAAAAATAATTTTAAAAAAAGAAACATGACTTTTCAAAGAGATGTCTTTCTGCATGTGCAGCAAGACTGAACTAGTAGAACAGAGAGGTGCAAAAACTCCATTAGAGATTATGAAGAGCATTTAAAATTACTATCTTGAATGTGATTTAAGAAAGAGAAAAGCTCTGGAATAAAGTGAAACCAAATGTCTGCATTACTAAAGTTGAAAAGTAGACCCACAGATGAGCATGCTTGAGTTTGGGGGAGGGCTATCAAAACTGTGAGCCAGAGAGGTTTAACATCAGTAGTGGGAAAAAAAAAATCTGTGAACAAGAGAGAATTCAAGAGAGAGGGAGGCAGCACCATTCAGGTCCCAGACAGATTTCCCAGGAAGCTCTGGAGAAAGGGACTGACTAAATCCATGGGGAGGAAGAGTCAAAGATCACAAGAAAAAGTTGCATGCCTGGAAGAGGAAGTGGCAAGTGGTGCTGTCAGCAGGGATAGAAAACCACGGACATGAAGATACCCTCGGATGGGAGATAAGGGCCACAGGTCTGGTCACAGGGGAGCCCTGTGCCCGCAGAGAGCTGCGTGTCTCAACAGCAGCAGAGGATGCACAGAGCAGGTAAAATGCCACCAGTCTCCAGAGGAGAGCCTGGTGACTGCTTCCCTATTTCTGAAGCACCCAGCTCCTGGGAAAACAGCAAGATCTCTGCTTTCCTCGCACAAAGATCCTGTTGCTAAATCTCAAAGAGGAAACTGTTTAACTTGTCGGTTACTCTTTGGCACCTGTGATTGTGTTAGACATTATAAACAGGTTGGACCAGCCAAGCTGGCAGACACCACTGCGGTATCCCCAGGGTCCTTCCCTTTCTGTTTACTTTCCTTTTTTAGCCTTTGCACTAATCTCTTCATCTATAACAAATATACAACTTTCATGTGAACAATTTTCAAGGGAGAGTGACACTGGCAGCCCATGGGCTGTCATGACAGGCCTGTTGACACATCCAAGCCACAACCTGAGCTCTGGGCAATGCACAGTGCTCCTCCAGCAACAGGAGGGAAGTGGGGGATGGTGTGTGAAACCTGTGCTGAACCTGGTGTCCTTCTCCTTTCAAGACCAGTTGCTATTTATGCACTCATGTGTAAAGTTCAGCTTTCCCACAGTGCTTGTTTATGGATGTGCCCCACGCTGCCTGCGTGGGCACAGCCGTGGGGCAGGCACTGGGGCTGGGTCCTCTGGGGGCTTGGACAGGCTGGTTTGTGGCTGCAGGTATGGGTTCTTCCTCAGAGGCAGCTGGGAGATTGTGCTCTCGTTAGCACCGCCGGTGACAGTGGCACCACTGCCAATGTTTCATACAAAGACCCAGCACCGCCCCAAGAAGTGGGAGATCTGGTCCAACACCTTCCTTTGCATCTCTCTGCTGCCTGGAGAGTGGCTGCACCTGAGCCTTTGGCTTGTGCTGGCCCCTTTCTTCCCAGCTCCTGTGTCAGAAGTAAAGATGTGCATCACAGCAGAACACTGTTCTGGGATTTTAAGTCCATTTCACAGTCGTGCTGCTGCTGCTCTTATGCTACAAGGCACAGGCTATGAATATAGGCAAACTGGTTAACATCCACTAAAGAAACTCCACCAGTACTGGAGAAAAGACCTACAGGGAGGCAGAAGTATCTGGTGTGGGCATCTGTCATAAGCTGCTCACCAGTTTCGTCCTGGAGAATGTCCCATTTAAGCCCTGACATCATGATGGACACATGTATCCTTGCTGTACTAAGAGATTTAAGCAACTGCAGCACAGCCATGGTACTCAGATAAGCACCAGGCCGTGCCCCTGCCACATCTCAAATTATGATAACCAATGTTGTGTTGTGCCATGGAAGCAGAAGAAATGGAAGCAGCTTAGTAGTAGTGATCAATGAAGTCTTAAAATGCCCTTAAGATGCATATATATGCTATATCCAAGTTCACAGATATGTAAACTGAGGTGCAGATATGTAAAATATCTTGCCCGTGGCCATACAGAGAGCACGCATTCACTTCTGACTGGAGTAACTGGGAGGCACTGGAGCTCTGACTCCCAGTCTCCTGCTGTCAGCGTTGGGTGACAGACAGCCTTGGTTAAGTGAGTGGGATAACCATGGCTGACATCTCCACAGTATCATGATTTGCAGCTTTTAATTGCTGTTAAGCAAATTCAAACTGAAATTACATGTAGAAAGATGGGAACTACAGAGTCTCAGAAAATGCATCCATGTCCTTCCCAGTCAAATCTAATTAGAATTGCCAAAATCAGTGTGCATTGATCTGTGATTCAAACAATATGCTGATAACAAATTTTCATGATAGACATGGTTATAAAGCTACTTGACTAAACTATGAATTAGCCCCTTCAGCAGAAGCTCTCAGCACATTTTGTCAGCACAGTCTTCCACAGACAGCTTTTAATCCCCAAATCAACAGGTGATCCCACTGTTTAAGGTTCACCAGGCTCTCTGCTGAGCATCCAGCAGAGAAGCAAGACAGGCAGCCTATTCCTGTTGACTATCAATCTTCATTAAAATCAACACACTGTCTTTAACTACCCATCTAAGCAAACTGTAATATGTGCTGGGAAAAGCCATTTCTGCTACTAAGCAGAGCACCTTATTTTGCTGCTGTGCTGGGCAGCTTCACCTTGGCAGTGATGGGTAGGGAAAGCACGGGTTGTATGGAAAGCATCATGTAAATAAACAATCGCCCCAGAAAAACAGCACCACACAGGGCTGTGTGCTGATATTTGCCCTCCTGCCAGTGTCCGTGTTCTACCCTCAGGATTCAGAGCTGTTTTTTTTTTTTTTTTATATTTTTTTAGCTCATGGCAGGGAAGCAACAGATTTGTTTGGATCTTTCAGCCAAATGATGCCAATTGGTACAAGTGACTGGGAATGAGAAAATGAGGGCAGAGCAGGTAAGTTTTAAATAAGTCAAAGTAAATAGTTGACATGCCAGGAGAGACCAAAGGACAGGATTTTCCATTTGTGCTCAGTTTTCAGCTGAGCTTTGCAACCACTGACATCTGAGAGCTTCTGAAAATGTGCCTTGTCTGAAAGCCAGAGTGCATCAGAGTTTAAAGTTACTCAGAAAAAAATGGCAGAGGGCAGGCAGTGCACTTTTATCTGTTTGTACACCAGATTTTTCCTTTCTCTGCTGTCTTTTCATCCAGAAATTGTTACTGCTCCAGAAGAGGAAAACCACAGCACTTTTTTTGCCTGATCTTTAAAAGTAATGAGCAATCCCAGCCGTGGGATCTGCTCAGCAACTCTGAAAATTGACATACTCTGTGTTAAATCTTGTGTAACACCAAGACACACCACGGAAAGAAGCTGTCATGATGAGGATGTTGACCATTGACCACTGGCACAGATTGCTCAGGGAGGTTATGTGGAGTCTCAATCCTTGAAGATATTCAGAAGCCACGATCACAGATAAAAGGTCATGGTCCTGGGCTGTCTGCACCAGATGATCCTGCTTGAGCAGATGAGTGGACCAGGCTTTACACATTTAAAAAAATAATGAGCTACAGCCACATAGTATGGGCAGAGATGTGCTAATATAAATTATTTCAGTTTAGAATGAGATTAGACCAGAATAAGGATTTTTTTTATCCCAATGATATGGGATGGATTTGGGATCTTGGTAAAAGTCATACCAGTCTGCATCCTGACCCCTGGGTTTCTCTCACTCTGACCTGGCTGCACTGCCTGTCCTCTTTGCTGGGTCCCTGCTACACACCAGCTGAGCCACAGTCACACCAAGGCCAAGCAGAAGAGGGGACAGCTTTTCCACTGAGTCATAGAAACAGGGAATCGTTTGGACCTTTCCATTTAACTGTACAAATGGCACGGCATTTTCATGACACTAAGCAAAAAAAAGGCAACAGCTGAGCTCTTTTCATAAACCTAAGTAAATGGAACAACAAAACAGTATGGATTATATATGTTATAATCTATAGTGCCTGCTGCAAGCTCCAGGTTACAGTGTTTGCCCATCCACACTGTCCACCCAAGGAAGCTACCAGAAGAAACCCCCAGCAGAGGTGACACAGGTTCTGAAACTCATTAAACTTGAATGGGCTGTAAAACTTTATGAAATCCTGTCTGCCCTTCAGTTTTAAATTGGATTTGGTCGAACTGGTTTTAAAACTGGCTGGAAAGCCAAGATGGGCCAGCAGGATCAGCTGGAGAGGCAGAGGGTGGAAATTCAGCTCTGCATGCCTAGGCTGATCAGAGCAGTGCCCCCTCTACCAGGGAGGGTGGAGTGCTCTGCCTGATAAAAGGCTGAGCTCAGTAGACATTAAAGGAAGGTTGCTAGTAAAGATCAAAAGGTAGAAATGGGAGATAGAGCTGCCCCATTTGCAAAGTTACCAAAGCCTGCCAGTGAAAATGAAGATACAGATGCTGTGATGCTGAATGAATGGGGCAATCTAGATAATGATATCAGAATTAAATTAATTAAAAGAAGATTAAAGAAAGATTGCAAAACTAAGGTTGTAATCATGTCCCTGCTGGAGTCAGTAAGTGTTTCATGGTTTGTGTGTGCTTCATGAAGAGGCCAAGATGTTGCTCCCAATGCATACTAAGACAAAGGAAGGTATCAGCTGAAAGCTGATTGACACAGAGCCAACTATATTAGGAAATAAATAAGTTACAGTGGCCTCATAGTCACAAAATTGAAATCATGCATGGCTGGAGCATCCAGGAGAATTAATACAATTCATATCAATGTCATCACTGATCTGCAAACTATGGGGTATTCATGAGGACTTTAGGGTAACTGTGGTAGGCCACCAAATTTATCATAAATTGTGGCAGGATGAAGTTAATAATTCAAAGTTTTTTAAACAGATTTGAATAGGCAAAGTGTGCTCTCACCAGGTCAGTACTTGGTGTTGTGTGGACACACTGAGCCTTGCCAGGGGCTGGCACTCTCTGGTGGGATTCACCATTCCTTTATCAAAGTCCCCAAGGGCCACTGGCAGGGACATTTACAGAGGAACCTCATGGAAACATCAGCTGAGCTTGAAATCTTCTGGAAAGCAGCATTACCAAATATGAATGCATGACATGCATGGGAAGTTGGCTACCAATTTCAAGAAAAAGGATCTTGAAATGGAGTGGGAGGATAGGGCAACCTCGCCAGCCAAGTCACACAGTGCATCTGCACAGACCTCTGTGGCACCCACCTCCCCCTCCAGATATTTTGCTCCAGCTGCTAAGCAGGTCATTAATATCTGGTGATTATTTTGGCCCCTGGAGCTGCCTTAATGCTTTTGCAGTATATGTTGACTCTTTCAGCTGCCACAATAAGGTCTCAGTTTTAGGACAGCTCACTGACATGAATGGGGAAAGGTTGGATTCATTTTAATTAAACACCAAAAATTAAATTTCAAATAAAAGTACATATAAGGATGCATACTTTTGCCCTTGTAGACACAGGAAAATGCTGTATTGTTCCATAAGGGCAAGAGTATGTTTTTTCTTTCACAAATGCAAAAGAAGGAAAGTGTTTTTCAGCAAGAAACCAATTTTACAGGGAGGGAATAATATGTTACATAGTTGAATCACTTTGATGTCAATTTTATTTTGCAATCACTTCATAAGATATTCATACAGCCTTTTTATTCCCTTAAAGTGTTCAAGTCTAGGCACAATACAGTATTATCTTACTCTTTACCATAATGATGAACGATAATGGGAACACATAATAAGATTTTATGTGTGCCCAAAGAAAAATCTGCTTTAGCCTAGATGAGAGGAATCTTGCAGATCAAATTAATATTATAAAACAGCACAATTTATCAAAATAATACAGCTTTTCTTCTCTCAATCCCTTGTGAATCTCAGTGTCCGCAGCCAGTACACGGTGAACCATTAGATGCTGATGGAATTTTTTTTGTAAAATCTCTATGAACAATACTTAGTGGATAAAAGTAAAAAAAAACCCAAACCAACCCAAAACTCCCTTTTCCTCTCCTGTCCATCATACTTACACACTATAAACACTCTAAAAGGTCTGTTGCACCTGTTCTGTAGTGATGCTGTTTATTGTTGAAAAGCCATCCCAGTCCAGTAGCATCTTTGTTCAATTTCTTCAGAAACGAATGGATCACATTTGGTTTCCCTGAACTTTTTATGTTCACGGAACATGGTTTAGAGCAAAATGCTCTCTCTATATTTTGTTGCATCCTTTTAATATAGATTCAGTTTATTCATCTATTCGTGATTTCAAAGAGTAGTCTAAAAGTAAATTAGTAAAGTGTGGAGTAGTGGGACAACCCTGATAAAAACTTTGCTGTCTAATCCAGCATCCTCTACCATATTTTCTACATTTTTTACTTGGTTTTAGATACCTAAACATCATCTTTGAAGAGATCATGTTGGAAAGCCTTGTCCTGATAGCAGTTGATACAGAGCAGGTTTTCTTTCCTGAGACGCATCTGAATAAATCAAAATTACTTAAGGAGCTATTGTAGTGCAGTCAAATGAGAACATAAATAGTTCTAGGAAAAAGCATTGGCAGTTTATCATACTGGGTAAACCTAAATGAACTACATAAAATAAGACTGAATAAATCTGGAACCTAAGTAATGTGGGGTAGGACCCCACCTAGTATTGCAGACACCACTTTTATTCAGGAGAGGGGGAGCGGGGATGTTTCCGTGCCCAGGGAAGCACACGAACCTTTAGCTCACATTTCTGGCTCTGCAGAGTTGCAGCGCTGATCCCTCTTCCCCTAACTCATCCACAGCACAGCACGGCCTTGGTCCCAAGCCAAAAAAGGCTTTGTCAGACACTCAGCCGGGCACTAGATCACAGGAGCTACCTGCACCGAGAGGCTTTGTTTGGTTCTGCTGTCGTCACGGAGCAGATTGATGGGAGAAAAAGGAGTGGAAAGAAGCTCTCGCTCCGGCAGCTGCACCCCTGTGAGCAGCCCCTTGCACACGTGTGGTGCCGGGAAGAAAAATGTGCTGGGAAACGGGAGCGCTGCTGTGCAAGTGCGACCCCAGCGATCCAGGGGGATGTCCCGAGGGATCCGAGGGGATGTGGCTGTGGGAGTGGGGCTGTGGATTTGATCGTGCACATTAAACTTCAGCCTGCAGAACTTTGGGGTGTTTGCCCTTGTAGTAGCTGTATATAAAGCACAATCCCTGTAATTTTTTCTCCTCTTTCTTCATGGATAAATCAGCATGAAGGAAGCTGATGGAGCTAATTAGTTCCAAGCAGTGTTAATTTCTCTGATTAGAACTCTTTATGACCCAGTCAGATTGCTTAATTTTTGCAGTTTATATTTTCAAATCTCTTCAGTTATTGCACCTAATCCTTTATTTCTACTTTTTTTCTTGCTCATCCTATCTGGAAAACATAATTCCATGTAATTGGGACATAGAAGCTTGCAATGGAAATTACATATGGTAACAAGAAAGATTTTGCCTTGAATGGAAATGTATTCAACAGAAAAGTAGCCATGGCAAGATCCACGGACAGACATATGTGAAGGGTGAATTTAGCAATAAAATGTAATCACCATAACACATAATGCCAGGAACTAGCTGCTTTCTCCCAGACCTGTCTAGAAAAAAGAATAGCTCCACAATTCCTGTATCAAGCTGGAAACTGGAAACAGTGCTTGTGGGAATAAGACACTTCAGTCAGCCTGAGTTGTGGGGTCCACTCTCAGCCAGTGATTTCTCCCTTGTGTCTCATGGTTTCAAGCACGACCATGCAGAAATGCTTTGTAGCTTGGGCCCCCATGCATTGGTGGCAACTTGAAACAAGGTTTTCTCAGTAACTACAAATATTAAATAGTTTTGGCAAGTGGCCAATAATGCTTTCTCATATGCATTCGATATTCAGTACCAAAGGTCATACTCATCATTATCAGAAAAAAATTACTCTCATTTGCTAGGAAGGTGGAGTCTGGACACACTTGAAGACAAGCTGCTTGGGCTTGAAGAGACTTGAAAAAATATCTGTATTACAGTACAAACCAATTGAGGGTGATATTGTCACTGCCTGGCCAGGGTCCACCCAAACCAGCTCCCCCCCTGGAAGCACAGCAACTGCAACTCTTCCATGAGGCATATCTGCAAGAAGGGCTGGAAGGAGGATCTGGGGAACTACATGCCCTCAGTGTGACCTCAGTGCCAGGGAAGACTATGGGGCAGATCATCTTGAGTGACATCACCTGACATGTACAGGACAACCAGGGGATCAGGCCCAGCCAGCAAGGATCTATGAAAGGCAGGTCCTGCTTGACCAACCTGATCTCCTTCTATGACAAGGTGACCCACTTAGTGGATGCAGGCAAGGCTGTGATGTCTGCCTAGACATTAGCAAAGCCTTGACACTGTGTCTTTCACAGCATTCTCCTGGAAAAACTGGGTGTTTATGGCTTGGGCATGTGCACTCTTCACTGGGTAAAAATCTGTCTGGATAAGAATGGTGAGTAGAGTTAAATCCAGCTACAAGTGGTGCTCCCCAGGGCCCAGTATTTGGGCCAGTATTTTCTGCCCAGTGGAACAGGACCTGGGGGTGTTGGTTGACAGACAGCTGAGTTACCATCCTTGGAAGGCTTTAAAGGATGTGCAGGTGCAGCACTTGTGGATATGGAATAATGGTGGACTTGGCAGTGCTGGGCTAGTGGTTGGACTCAATGATCTTAAAGACTTTTCCAACCTAAACAACTTTATGGTTCTATAAAGGGAATTACTTGCACAGCTGAGCCCACTGATATAAGCAAGGTGCCCCAAATTCTTGCACCTTCCCTTTGCTCAAGATATATGTAGAAGATGATTGGTTAAATTAGGAAAAAATCCCCTTTGACTTTCAAGCAGCTACTCTGAATCTTGGATAACAATTTTTTTACATCCTGTCCCCACTGACATTTACAGCTATGCCTGAGATGAGTAAATTATATGAAAGTAGGTAAAACTTGCTGAACATCAATGCTTTGTACTGGAAATGATATCTGGCTTCTGCAGCTTATCTATCTGATTTCTTGATTTCACTTTTTTTCTAGGCAAGTTTAGGTCTCATCTGTGTGGAAATGACAAGGGGGAACCAGGGCTTAGTTCTCAGTCTCAGCAGAGCCTTTTTTCAGAAGGTCCCATAAATTTCCTTTTAAAATGAAGGAATAGCAAACCTGTAGGCTGGGAAGTAAATCTTGAGTCTCTCCCCAAGCTGTTCACCTGTGTTAGGATCACTTATAGTTCAGTTTTATTTTTCTGTTAATTCCTTGGCAGATGATTCTAACATAAATCAATAAAATAAAAAAAATATCCAACATATTAGAAGATGGTTCATCTCTGTAGATGAAACAACCACCTCCACCTTCTGTTTTGAATAAATTCAGATTTCAACTGCAGTGGTCTGGCTTATTTCCAGTTTACAGTTATTCTATTCCACTTACCTGAAATTCTCCCTTTCATGCAACTCTGATGAAATGTTTGTCATCTCTCAACTGCCTGCAAGGGTTGCAAAGTGCTTCATGAGCAAGAATGCTTACATAGGGACAAGTAAAGCGATTTCTTTATAGGTAGTGATAAAATTTTCAAGAGCATCCTCCACTGGCGCAAATCTCTTTCTCTGGAAGAAACATGGAACTTCCACAGATTCCAGTGGGAGCTGAATTAAGCAGACATGCTTTCTTTTATATATCCCAGTTCTCCCCTAACATATTCTGTATTGAAACATTGAAGCCATTTACATGATATCTTGGCTGAAAAGACAAAATTTAAGCACAAGAATAAAAATTAAGATGGAATCCTCAAAGTTGGTATTTAATTAAATTAAATCAATGAGGGTATATGATAAAGGAAATTTTATTTTCACCATTATGGTTTGTTTCTAGTTTCCTTTGATGCCACATTTTGCCTAAAGTTCTTCTGGAAGAGAAGTAGCTTGAAGTGTCCTATGAAAGTAAAGGAGCAGAGAAGTGAAGTTAACAATGTTCGTTGTATTTCAAGTAGAGCTTCAGTACAGCTGTTTGGCAAGCACCATAAATTCTGCATTTCATTTCAAGGCTCAGATGCTGCTTTTGTAAGCTTATCTCCTCTATTGCTCCAAAACAGCAGCAAATCCCAACACCTTCCTATCCAGATACAGTGCACCACTAACTGAATCCAGCCCAGAAGCTCCTGTGAGATGTTTGTGTTCTCCGAATGTGCTAATCTCTGGTGAGTGGTTGGAAAGTGGAAGCCACATTCCTCTTTATTCCAGCAGCAATTTAATGACCAGAAGAGGTTTCTTAACCCTGTACCCACTTTTTTTTTTTTAATTGCATTATTCAGGTACTTTGCAATCCTATAGCAAAGTAAGAAATGCCATAAAGAGGAACTGATGCTCAATTAAAAGATGAGAGTAAGAAATTAAATAACTGCAAGTATCCTATCAATCAAAAGACTAAGGACCTTCTGCAGATAGAAGAAAAAACCCAAAACCATTCTCCAAATGATATGAGAAGCTGACAAATAGGAAGAGGTTGATTAATCATTGTGGTCTAGCCTCATTCAACAGGAAGAAGTCAGGGGGCTTTGGTCACACATGAAACTGGAACTCAAAGGTGACATATTTTTCAGCTTTTGTGGATTGATCTACACCTCCTGGTTTATCTTGGAGGATGGGGTGGCAGTTATAAATTCTTGAACAACATCTTACTTCTGTTCTGAAGCAATATCTAAAATAGGGAGCACACCAAAAGGCAAATAAAATTAATGTATTTTGAAAATTAGATATTCTGTCTAATTAAAGCCAGAACTTTTATGTTATTCATAGCTGCAAGTTGTCCTGATTTACAGTTCAGATACAATTAACAGTTTCATTTCACATAATTCTTTTTCCTCATAAGTGAATATCTGAATCATACACTGGAAAAAAGCAACTGAAGACCACTTCTATAAACCCAGTTACAGGGGGTGATACACAAAAAATTAGGATAAAAGCCTTGCTTTGTCCTATTTTTCTAACAAAATGTTTTTGGTTTTTTTTTCCCCAAGAAACCTTTGAACATCTCGAGCCCTCCATCAAATAGGATTTACCCACTTACCTTCTTTGCAAACTCTCTCATACAAGATTGTTGGAATGGTTACCCAGGGCTTTGCAGAACAGACCTTTGGCATCTACCCTGTCTGCATAGTGCTACCTGCCCCTATCCCACATATACCCACACCCAATTGCTCTTCTTCCCACTCTGACCTCAAAAGCAATAGAAAACCAGAACTCCTAGTCCCAGTTCAATGGCTGGCACTGGTGCTCTCTGGCAGCACTGCTCTTCTAATGGTTAGAAGCCAAGCAAATATGTATTTAACGGGAATTATGAAAATCCAAAAAGTGCCAGGCCCAAGTTTTTGAAAAACACATTCTTCCTCCACATCAAAGGGCTTATTGATTTGTTGCTGATGTCATGACCAAAGTGGTGCTAAGAGGGTGAAAAGGAGAGAAAAGATCAAATCTAATGTTTAGAGCTGTGTTAAGCAAGTACCCTATGGCCCATCCGAAGCTGATCATGAGACAAGTCCTGAATGTAAATATTATTTAATATGTCTGGCAAATGTTAGGAATCTGTCTGAGTATATTCTTCAAGTGAGAAATAGCTCTCCTTTTCCTTTGCTCCCTTTTCTGTGTCCTTGAACTTTGTATCCCTTGAAATCCCAAGTAACTATTCACATGAATAAAGTGTTAAGGTGTTTGACCAAGATTGGCTCTGCTGATTTCAGCACTTAAAAAGGGAAACCGCTCTGTTGTTTTAACCACTTCAACACTCACCATTTCAGTTTATTTTCTTATCCTCTTTAACTTCTGTTAAAATCAAACAGGAAGCAATTAAGGTGAGCCTACTACAAAGCAGCCCTCAAAGTACATGGCTATGTCCCTAGCACAGAATGAAGGTCATGCCCTGAAAATGTAATTATATGTATGTAGAAGGAATGCAGAGCCTATATACTGGGGTGATCAGTGAGAAAATACACCACTCCAGCTTTACTTTCAGCAGGCAGACAACCATGACCAACACAGGCATTGCTACCACCACCTGCATGGGGGACCTGATGGCAAGGCAAGTTGAATTGACAGGGCACATTAGAGCAACAGTTTTATCCACTTGAATTAAGAGATGGAGTGGGAGCAAGAAACAAGTCCCTCCTAAGCTGCAAAACCATCACCATGTCCCCTCATCCAACACCCCTTTGACTTCAGCCAGGATGACAGAAAAAGGAATGTCATGAAAATAGACATCTAATGACAACAGTGGGAGACAAAGTGAAGTCTTTACACAGGATTTAGCTAATTATATTTTGGGCAAATATTTATTTATCTAAAAACAAAATAAAAATCATTTTTAAAAGGAAAAAAAGTACTTAAATAAAAAACAAAATTGTGAAATGTTATGGCACAGAAGTTCAAGACAAGTATAAATCCAGTTGCCACAACTGTTGCGTATTAATGTTGCACATTTTTCTATAAAGGCTTTATTAAAGGTATTTACATGGCAATATGATGTGTAAATATATACAGCAAACTGGGGACAACTTTTTTCTTTTGGATTCTCATATGAAAAAATGCCTTAAATACAAAATTTTAAAAGAAAAAAAATTGAAGAGTTCATCCCCAAGCATGAAGAATGTCCCATCATCCCTTATGTCCGAAGTATCAATTATGAGGCAGTTTTGAGGTTCTGGCCAAACCCTTGGGAGATTCAGCCAAGGTTGTGTAGTCTCAAGTTAAATCGCACAGCATGCAGTTGCAATAGTTCCATACTCGATGGACTGCGGAGTTCATGAGAGATATTAGAATAATTAATATTTTATCATAGTTTCAGTCTAGTTTGCATTATTCTAAGTGATGCTCAAAGAGTTCCTACGCACAACAGTTCCTTAGCTGCTCAAGTTTGTGTTTCAACTGTTCTCTCCTCCGCCTCAACTGCTCTTTCTCTGCAATCAGTCTGTGCTCCTCTGACTGGATGGAAAGAACGTACTCTGTCGCTTTTTTCAGGATGATAACCTTGGGAGCCTTTTCATTGTTGGCCACCTCGGGTATCTCGTCACGCAAGGCAAAGAAACTCAACTTCAGCTCGTTTCTCCTCTGGCGCTCCAAGACATTGTGCGTTCGCCTCTTGTCGTTCTCTTCTGAATCTGACGTGCGCGGACTGGAGCATTTTCGGTTGTTGCTGATCTGTTTGAGAACTCTGCCACTGTCCAACCTTAGCCTTTTTGCAGCTGGGTATTCAACCTTGGTGGAGGGAGGAGCGGCATAATTGTGCTGATGGATGTTGACATGACACCGTTTGAGAACCAGCGGGCTTTGGTGGGGCTTACTGTGCTCTTCTGACGTCTCTGTGCTGCTGGACTCTGTGCTGGATTCATACTCATTTGCTTCAGCTAATGTAACAACATCGATTTCCTCATCTTCCTCTTGTTCTTCTTCTGCGATTAAAAAAGAAAAAAAATTGTAACTTGTATGTAGGCACTCTCAAGACTACTGTATGTAAAGGGAAGGCTACTACTCTGAATTGCACAATGAGGAACCCAATGACAAACCCTTCTTAAGACTATTTCATGATGCTGGACATGGCTTTCCCCAAGAGTCTTTCCTTTAAGGAAGCAGTGCTTCAAGCGCAATCGGACACATGGACTGCAGTCCAAACCCTGGCTCCCTGATTTCAAAAAGTTGTAATGATCTTGCGTAATGTCGAGCGCATGAAAGATAGTAGGAAAGTTTAACCTCGGTTGTCAGCAGTACAGTGCAATAAAGCTCCCAGACTCAAGCTGCCCTTAATTATGGATTTAGAAGGCTTTGGCCACGCCTTAAAAGAACGCTTACTTAACACACATGGGTATTCAGAGACATTTTCTGAATCTCTCTTGATCTGTTGATTTGTGGAAAATAGGAGGGAGTTTGGGGAAAAAAAAAAAAAGGAAAAGAGTTACAAAAAAGGAAAAAGGGAAGGCTGTAGCGCTTTGGGTAGAAACTCACTTTCAAACCAGATTTACGAGGGAGCGGAACCCGCTGTCACATACCTAAGGAAGCATTTCTAAAACTTTCCCAGCCCCATTCACTCCCCTGCAGTCACTTTCACTAGCACCTCCCTGACTGCACATTCTCCCCGCGGCTCTCGGGTTGGAGTTAACTCCTTCCCGGCCCACGGGTGAAACCGGGAGCCAGCCTTATCGGGACCCCATGATTAAAGTTTATTCCCTCCTACACTTTCTTTACATTTTTCCCCCCGCTTTTCACTCTCTTATTCCCCGGAGGAAAAACTGGGCTGGTTTTCCAGGAAATAAGCTGGCTAGGACTCTCCGTGCCTCGCAAACGTGGCATTTAAAAAAAANCGCACGCGGGGAGGGGGGCAAAAGGGGGCTGAGGAGGGAGGCGGGGGTGTGCTGCCTTCCAGCTGCGCCCCGGGAGCCCCTGGCGCCGCGCGGGTTCCCACGCCCTCCCGGAGCACGCGTGGGTCCCACTCACCCGAGTCGCTGCTGGTCGTGGGCGGCGTGTCGACGCCCAGCAGGGACGCGGGGCTGGCGCCGGGCGGCGCGGCCCGCGG
>WBNO01023366.1:436145-543815 GCA_013400575.1 Peucedramus taeniatus
GCTCCCCCCGCGCCACCTGCGGCAGCCGCGACCCCCGGGCCCCGCCGCGCCCCGGGCTGCGCCACCACCCTCCAAAAACAGAGCCAAACCCATCCAAAACAAAACAAAACAAACAAAACAAAACAAACCCCGCTCATCTGGCTTTTCCCCTTCGTGCCTGATGAAGAGCGTTTCGCCAAGCAGAGCGTATGCAAACATCACAGCCCTCACGGAGCAAAGTGTCGCAAGGAACCTCGGACCATCTTCTGTCCCGTGTCCTGTTGATTAAAGGAAGGACAGTTTTACGCAGAGAGGGTGACAAAACAAGAGCCGTGGCATAGGCATGGTGTAGATGCTTCACCTACTGACATTTTCAGAATGGGATATCCATATCCTTGCTCAGAAGTAGCTTAAAATACGATGTGCTATTTTTAAATAATATCCCCCTTTGTCCATAGCAAACCTTGCTGCTATAAGTGGAAGTAACATGACTAAAGGCAGGCCAGAAAGGTGCAAGATCCAAATTACTCTAGTTACAACTCGTGTAAAATGCAATATGGGCACTTGTCTATTTAGGAACTGCATCAGTTTCACCAGATACAAAAGAAATGTCCTCAAAATTGTAAAAGCCATTAAAGTTCAGATGGAGCTGGTAATAGGTGAAATATTTTGAAATTACTCTGCTATAGATAGGGTTGAAAATCATGATCCCATTCATGGTTGCAATAGAATCACAGACAGAGCAATTAACTGTAATATCACAAAGGGTTATGACTTAAACTGGAGAGGAATAAGTAACATGAGCAGATGGACTCTCAAAATACCCTGTGTTCACAAGAATGGAAAAACAGGAAGGGAAGACTGGGAGAAATGTGCTATTGAAACAATACAGCCTTCAGAGGAAACAGTCTTTAAAATATTCTACGTGATTTCTCCAGGCTTGTGCAGACTGTGAGTTTGCTTTTTGTTGAGGAGCCAACTCTGAGGTGCACCAGCATGGATCTTATGAGGCAGTTTTAGTGTAGATGAAAGAAAAGATATTTTGCCCTGATTTCTTATGTTCAAGCCCAGATAAAAAAGAACAGAGTCAAGGTGTGAAATCAGTAAGTATCAATTTCCAGTAAAAGGGCCATTTTGACAAAATAGCTGTTATACAGAAAGAAGAAGTGCACAAGTATAACATTAAGATGACAGTGACAGCAGGGTCAATGTGATTGTTTTGACATGGAAGGGTTTAGTGATCAATAGGAAATGGGAGGGGACTGAGCTGGGACCCCAGGTGGAATGTATGAGTGATGGCAGGGTGGGAACCTGTGAGAAACAGAAAAGAAAGCAGAACATGAGAGAGAAGCAGAGATGGTGCAAAAAGCTCTTGCACTCCCCTGTCTGGAAACCCCTGAGACATAATGTGCTGTGTGCCTGTGCCACCTACTGCATGTTTTGTTCTCAGGGCACCTGAGATCTGCAATTTCTTTTTCAGAGGACAATAAGCTGTCTAACAGCCATAGGGTCACCATGAACATTGTACTGGGTCCAGCTCTGGGGCCTCCAACATAAGAAAAAACATGGACCTGCCAGAGTGAGTCCAGAGTAGCCATGAAGATGATCAGAGGGCTGGAGCACCTCTGCTGTGAGGAAAGGCTGAAAGAATTTTGGTAGTTCAGCCTGGAGAAGAGAATTTACAGCACCTTCCAGTAACTACCAAGGGCCTACAAGAAAGCAGGAGAGGGACTTTTGACAAGGGGATGTAGTGATAAGATGAGGGTAAGTGGCTTTAAATTGAGAACAGGTCTAGATTAGAGATCAGGAGGAAATTCTTCACTTTGAGTGTGGTGAGACTGAGCAACAGGTTGCTCAGAGAAGTTGTAGCTGCCTTATCTCTATAAGTGTTCAAGTTCAGATTGGATGGGGCTTTGAAAAACTTGGTCTCATGAAAAGTGTCCCTGCCTGTGGCAGGGGATTTGGACTAAATAATTCTTAAGGTCCCTTCCAACCCAAACCATTCCAGGTATCTATGAACTCATAGCTGTCTTCAGAAATTTCTGCTGAAAGTTTCACTTGACCTCTCCAGAGCTTTGCAGGTTTCTGGCCTTTCACAAGTGAGAAACAGGAAAGCACTAACTAGATACTAATTAGTCTTGGAAAGTCCTAAGTCCTTGAATGAGTGATATACCCAAAAAATGTGGTCAGTGCAGTCAGACACTAAAATAGGCTAGCACACTTTCACTGATAGCATCTGTGCAGAGAATCATGTCCCCACTGCTACCCCAAAAGACCCCAGTCCAAAAAGCAGACATACTACAGAGGCAAGGAGAATCAGATTTGCCTCATTACTATGAAAGCCAGAAAATAAATGAGTTACTTTTTCATCTCTTTCAGCAGCTGTAATTTCTTTAACAATAGGAGGTGAGATATGTGTAGGCAGAAGCTGACAGTGTTTCTGCAAGCTGCACAGCACTGACTAAATTAATAACATCTTCCTACCCCCCTCCTCCAGGCTCTGAGAGACTCATATGCTGTGCTAATGAGTACTTTCTCAGTGGACTTCCCCAGCACAGGGGAGAAATGCAGACATCTGGGAAGGCCACTGTCCTTGTCTGTTTACTGTGGTGAAAAACAGAGACTGAAATACACCTCCTGTTGAAGATGGACAGGACCCACACTGCAGTTTCCACCCAGCTAGATCAGTATAGCAGCCACATGGTCCACGAGTCTTCAGAATGACCATAAAGTATGCAGGAGAAATCAGTGGGTTTCATGGCTGGTGCATTATCAGTAAATATGAATAAGAGAATCACAACAGTATCATAAAATAATTTTTTAAAAAATTAAAAAATAAAAAAAAAAAAAAAAATGCTGGTTTTAAACCAGAGGTAGCACCTATCACACATATCACATACTCAGGTCTTGTCTGCTGTTGGAAGCCAAAGCTGTTTTTACCCTCTCCCTGTGGATGTCCATCTTCAGTCAGAGTTGTCATGGGGTCAGTGAAAGTGGTATCTAGTGTAATTTATTCATTTGGTCTCCCTCATTCTCTCAGCTATGTGCCCTGGAGTGTTTGCAGCAAACATGGCAGCTTCTTCCTCGGCATCATGCCAGCCTGTGATCCTCACTATGGAAAAACTCAGGCTGTTTATTACCAACAGGAAAAGGGAAATGTAGAGAAGGAAACTGATGAAAACTGAATGGGGAGAGCACTGAGTAAAGAAACTGTTACATTACTATTAAATTACTCTCCCCAGAACTACTTTGATTACCATCTCCCTCACGGAAATCCATGGAAGTCCCAGAAAAGTAAGTTTTGTCATCAAGAGAATCAGGAAGAACTTTAAGTGCTCCTCTGGCTTGGGCAAACCAAAAGAGATTCAAAATTATACTTCCCGTGATACAGAGTTAAGACTTTTATTTACTTTTTTTTTTTTTTGATTGTTAAAACCAAACATTTTAGAATTTAATTTTTCAATCTTGCAGTGAGTATGAAATAGGACTTTTTTATTATCTGTAATTGTTAAAACCAAATATTTCAGATGTTGGTTTTTAAACTGATTGAATATGAAAGCAAGTCTTCAGTGAAACAGAAGTATTAGGAATTTTTAAAGGTGGTCTGCCATTAGGCACATATGTATTTATATTTGTCCTGCTTTTCCCTATTGTCTGGGATCATGAAGTTGAAGAAGACATCAGATTAGGAGACAGTAATGTAACTAACATTTTTGAATACAGAGAATAAAAGCCTTTACACCAGCTTTGGTCTTTCCATGGTGTGCAGCCTTTACCTTTTTTGCTTTGGGGTGAAATTACCACAGCTGTTAATTTAACTTTGTTTACAGACAATTTGACTTTGCAGCTCTTTCAAACCATCTCAAGTACCTTTGGTATCAAATTTAAGTTTGTTTTCAAACAGGGCAGCCCTTGATGAGTTTATTCTTAATTATGTAAAATGAAACTATTTATCTGTGTATACAACTAACTTAAAATCACAAATAAACTTTTTTCTTTTTTTTTTCCTATCTATTTTTGTTGCTTAAAATACCTGTAAATGGATCTAAGTCCCATGGAAACAACGGCAAAAACACAAGCAGTATGAGTTAACCAAAACCACAAGCAGTTTGAGTTAACCTTCCTACGCGAATTAACACCTTTTGACACGGGTAACTGGAAGGCACCTAGCTAACATCAGTAGTTTTGGCATTCCTTGATAGAAGAGAATTTTGTTCAGTTGTGGATTAAGGACGAATTACAGGATATCTGCACTGATTTGAGTGTGTGATAAATGAGATGATTTTCAAGGTCCCTGTGAAAGATAAACAGTTATTTTTGAAAGGCTGGGTAATTTAAATTTCTCTTCAAAAAGAAAAAGCAGAGCTGTTTCAGAACAATAGGTCCCAAAGGCCAGTCACACATCCCTGGCCTCTGCATTCTCTGAATTGTGTGCTGCAGTTATCAGATTGTCAAGACATCCCAGCTCTGCTTGATTAAGTCCTCTTTAAAGTATTAAGGTCATTTGCAACTACTTAATGATCCTTTTAGGTACCATCACTGTCAAGCCCTGGTCTTTAGAGCTGCAATGGGACCGGAGCCTCTTCCATGCCCCAGCCTTTCAGTATTGGTGCTCCCCTGGACAGGACTCACTGTCAGCTGTGAGGCAGCAGGGTTGAGCTTTCCTGCCTCCCCACGCGTGTGAAGCCACCTCCACCTTCCACCTGCAAGCGCAGAGTCCCCCTCATCTTGGTCCAACGCTGGACCAATATTTGCAACATTGCAGCTGGAAAGGAGGGAAGGACTGAAAGTTATTGTGCAGGTTTCTTATTAATGCTCAAGAAAAATAAACAAACCTTCCTATAGCAAACTTCCATGTTTGGTGTGAAAGCAGAGGAGCAAAGAGCTTATTGTCATTCTTGCCACACATCCTGTAGGGGCACAGCTCCAGAAACATCTGAGTGCATCAGATATTATCTGGAGGGAGGAATGTGTCAGCTGACAGCAAGGCTGGAAACTATTGAAACAATTGTCAGCTGGGCCATTCTTATAGCTGTCTCTTGTCTCTTTGAGAATTAATGTCCAACAATCCTGTCCCATCTACAAACAGGTGAGAGCAAAGGACCCTTCCAGGAATTATGCAGCTGGTTGCTTTAGAGATGAGGTATCTGATTGCCATCAAATTAACAGGTTCAGCCACAGGAACACATTCCGAGAAAGAAAGTGGCCCTGTTGAAGGAGAATGTCTGGAAAGGTAGGAATTGTGTGGCCTTTAGAAAACACTGGAGATTGGAGGTCTTGTTACAGCTCATAGGTGGCTGGATCTGAGTTTGTGGGTAGGTGGAGAGGTATATGCATTCTTCTTATCTGACCCAATGCAAAGTCCATGCTTTCTATAAAGTTCAAGCTTCTGATGAAGATCATCAGAGCTCCCTTTTCTGGCTCTGTGTTGAGCAAACTCAGAAATGCTCACAGGTTTTGTTTGTCTTGTTCAGCAGGTGAAAGGACAATTTTCTCATCGTTAACCCTTATACTAATCTTGGAGGTCCTGTTTGATTAGGTCTTCATGGGAAGGAGGAAGATGAGCTTGCAGCAGTGAGTTTGTAAGTATTTACAAGAAACATTCCTGACTTCTGTTCTCTACGGGTTTCTGTTTATCAAGTCATGTTTTCTTTGGACCAGTTTATGGAAGAGAACAGTCACATTTAAAAATTATCCTGGTGAATGATAACGTTTGGCCTCTGCAATCAAGGGCAAATCCTTTTCAGTGCTATCCCAATGAAATTTACTTTCCAGCCACACTCAGCCAAAATGATGCTGATTCCAGCATTCAACACTTTCTGCGAACAACTCAGGGCATTCACCGATTGCTCAAGTCAGTGTGATGCTGACATCCTTCTCATGAGTAGCACTCTGCACAGAACCTTTCAGAGGAGCTGCTCATCACCAAACTGAGTCCTTAAAAGGCATCAGACAGTTTCTAACTCTTCACACCTAAAACCTTCCCATGCATTCATTTGCAGTCTTCTAATAGTGTTACCTGGCTGATAACCCTAACTTCTCTCCAGCTTTGTTATGCAGTGCAGTTAATTCTGAATTCATTTGGGCCTACATAGCCAAGTAGCAAAAGTGTTACCTTGGCTGGGCTCAGGGCTTGCACTTCCCAGGTTTCTGGGTCCCAGTTGTTTCAGGTCAGGCACCTAGACATAAGGGACAGCATTGAGAAATGTGGGTTAAGCCATCAGTGATGGTCATGTCAGCAGGCTTTGGATGTGCAATGTTACAGCTATGTGTTCCTCTAAGCTCTTTATATGACTGTTTTAGCACCACTTTTGTCACTTTTGGTGTAGTTTAGTTCAGCTTTCCAGCAATGAGAGTAAATTCTGAACTGTTTAACTGCACTCAGGCTAGACATCTTTGGGGGATGAAGCTTTCTTATCTGTGATGGCTGCTGCTGCATTTTGAAATGAGCATAAGAGAGGCAAATACATCCATGAACATTTGCTGCCAGGATGGATTTAAAAGCAAAACACAGTCAGAAAGGCTACCGAAAAACTACTTCACTTGGCTGATAACTCAATTTGTTGATAAGAAACAGGGAGTGTTTTGTCTCTCTGTATCAGATAAGTGACTTATCACTCCCTGCACTGCTGATGATGAACATGTTCATCTGGCAGATAGTGGCAATAAAGCTGCATCTCCCCTTTGCACTGCAAGACATATGCTGCATCAAATGAAATTAAGGGAAATAGATTTAAATAACTTCTTGGTAAATGCTTTTAAAATCAATTTATAATTAACCTGTGGAACCTCCTGCTGCATTTTGTTAGAAAGGGAAATATCATGCATGAAAATGGATGTTTCATGTAAGCAATAATATGGGGAGATAAAAAGTGTAAGAAGGGAGAAAAGACATCACTGTTCTGGTCTAGGATTGTCCAGTTTAAGAGGTGGTCTCTAATTGAAAGTGAAACTTTATTTTCTTCCTACACTATCCAAATATAGGTTGTTGTTAGGTATAGGTGTATTTCTGATCTGGATGACATTTTTTTTCATATTGTGCATATGAACCCAATACAGCATTGGGGCACACCTTTGCCACAAGAGCAGGCATGTCTGGGATGGAGGGGTCTCCTGTTACAGCTGTTTTCTGAGGGGTTTAAAGCACTGAGCCTAAATGCACATCTGCTTTTATCTGTGTTTTGTTGCCCAGGCTGGGGAGGCCTGAGGAAGAAGATGTCAGGATGCATTCCAGCACAATGTGTCTGGCTGCAGAGCCAGGCTGTCCTACAGGATCCCAGTGTGGGTGCAGAGCCACGAATGCCTTGATTTCCACTGCTGAGGCCGAAGAAAGCCTCTGTCTGCTGGTACTCAGCAGTGCAAATCTGTGCCGTGGGTTGTGCCCACACATCTGCATTGATCCACTCTTCAAGATTAAGTCTAAGCTTCAGGACACTTGTGTGCTAGTCCAAGCTTTGACCTTGGAGGAGGAATGCTGTTTCACTGGGCTTGTTTCTGCTTGCTTTGGTTAAGTTTGTGGATGGCAGAAACTGAGATAAATCTCCAAAAATCGCTGTGCACTGTGCATTGATGGGCAATTCCAGGGGACTGTAAAACCCAGCATCTCAAACCCAGCTACCAGGGGCTTGTAGCCACAACCCCTAGTGTGAAAACCCCAAAAATTGATTCAGCCTCGCTACTAAATGTTTCCTCTGCAGGTTGTTTTTGTTTTATTTCCTGACTGCATAGGTTCCTGGTGTTGCCTAAATCGAGTCCTTCCTGACAGAGTCGGAATGTCTTAGTGACATTCAGACTCTGTCCCTTTATGGGAGCAGAGGGTTGCAATTATGACTGCAATGGCAAGAAAAGCTTTGATCAGAAATGGGCCTGACGAGGAGTGTGCTGAGGGATTAATGTAGAACTGACTTCATCAGCAGCTGAGAGTTCTGTGGAGGAGGAATTTAGGTGCTTCTTACAGCCTCAACAATGCAAAGCAGCCGTCATCAACAAGGTGTTCCCCAGAGGACGCTAATCACTCTCCTCCCTCTTGATCAGCAGTTAGGAGTGTCTCCTTTCTACTTATCACTTACTCAGGGATGCCAGAAGTATTTCTTAGAAGATAAGAACATTATTTACACCCAGTCTTAGAAAGGAAAGAAGAGGTTGTCAGTGAGCTACAACCATTATTGTTCCTGTTATCGTTTGCATGGCAAAGGTACTTCATCAAGCTCAGACCCCATCCCGAAGGGCCAAGGATGTTGAGGTGACTGCACTGCCTGCTCAGCTCTGAAAGGGCTGGAAGAGATGTGCAGCAGAGGTGGGGGAGGGAGGGACAGAAGGCCGAAGTACTTACAGGTACAGATGAAAGGAATCTGGAAAGCCCCAGATTCTCTCACCTATCTCACCTGCGGCTTTGGTGGCCACACAAAGACCTGGGAAAGGACAGTGATGAGGGCAGATTTCTCAGTGTCTCTTCCAACTATTTTGGGAAGCTCAGGACCCTTTCAGACCTGCATATTCCCAGACATTACTGAACACACTTGTGTCCCAAGCTAGCAGTGTGTAGGAGAAGCATGCACAGAGGAAGTTCAGAGCTCAACTTGGCACCTAGCATCTTGCTGGTGAGGTGAGCCACTTGAGGAAGAGCAGAAGAGACCCTCTTGTCTCCTCTGCCACCTCTCTTTGACCTTGGTGGCCTGTGTGCTTGGGGAGCAGGGAACATCTCTTCTCCCTGTTCATTTCCATTAGGACTTATCTGCAGATCCAAACCATGTTATCCAATGGAGGTAGGGTAACCCTCCTGTACCAATATAGTTCCAGTCCAGTTCTAGAGTAGATGTACCTTCCTGTTAGAGTCATGGGAAAAGGCACTGAGAGATGCATCTTACTTTTGGTGAGAAGAGAGGTAAAAAACTAAAATATGTGCTTTAGGACTACCTAGTGCTGCTCCTTATTAGGAACTTGGCTTTTTTATTTTTTTTTTCTTGTTCTCTTTTTTTTTTTTTTTTTTTTTTGTAATGGATTATTAAAATGGTGTGAATTAAAGTTGAGGCTACTGTGTGCTTCAGAACACCAAGTTCTGTCTATATGTGTGATGAGGAGGCTGGATAGGTGCATGTGCCAGCCCCCACAAGCAATGTGCTAGTATCTACAGCTACAACATCATCAGTGCTCTGATATTTAACCAGAAGGTATCTCTGCCTTCAGCTCATGGTCTTCTCAGCTTCCCTTGTTATTCTCTCTGCTAAACAGAGAGAAAATGATATTATGTCTATGAAGCCAAAGGCTGTGTGTGTGTGTGCTGTGGAATTTAGTCATGATATTGCTAATTGGAAGGTTCAAGGTCATTCTTACATTCTCACATCCTTACATTTACATGCTTGGTCATTTTCTCCTGCATTAACTGCAGTTAATGTGAGTTGTTATACTCCCTCCCTCAGAGTTTCAGAAGCTGCTGTCTGCTAAACACTTGAGGAGTCCCAAAATGGAAAATGTCCTGCATTATTTTGTGTGATGAAAATTCCCAGCTACCCTTAGCTTTTCTGTACATGGAAAATGGAAGAACCCATTTGTAGGTCACTCAGTTAGAATGGTACTGCATATGGACTGCAGGTGTGTTACATGTCTGCAATATTATGCTTAATGCAGATATCAGGCAACTTTAAACCAGCAAACCTCAGTTCCTGGGGTCCCATGGCAGCTCAGACCTTAGACAAAATTCACTTACCTCACCTTGTCCATAGAGGTTTTGCAGCCTTTTCTGAGATCAGCAGTTGGTGGGGAAGGGCCTGCACCGCAAGCTGGGTGGCTCTGAGATGTCTCAGGTTCGTCAGTGCATCCCTGCATTACTGTGTGCAGACCTACTCCCACTGCCAAATGGATTGGTGCTGCTGGAAACCTAAGGGAAGGATCTAGGCAGGAAGAGGGGTGGTCTTCTTCAGGTGTGGACTGGTAGTTTGTCTGAGCAACTTTTGTCCTTGGCACAGTGCTGCCTTTAGTTTGTTATCCTTAGCAGGGCCGTTTGCTTGGCGATGCTGGTTGTTATTTACAGGTTTCCTTACACCATCAAAGAGGAGCAGGGAGCAGGGTTTTGGTGGCCACAGAAAGACCCTGGGGGAGGGCAGGGATGAGGGCAGATTTCTCAGTGTCTCTTCCAACTGTTTTGGGAAGCTCAGGACCCTTTCAGACCTGCATATCCACAAACAGTAGTGAACACACTTGTGTCCCAAGCTAGCAGTGTGTAGGAGAAGCATGCACAGAGGAAGTTCAGAGCTCAACTTGGCACCTAGCATCTTGCTGGTGAGGTGAGCCACTTGAGGAAGAGCAGAAGAGACCCTCTTGTCTCCTCTGCCACCACTCTTTGACCTTGCAGCTATTTCAGAGCCTGTGATATCAGAGTAACTATCTTGCTGCTGCAAACTTAGACTCATCTATCTCACATATGCATGAAACTCAGTAATAACTAGCTCATATATTAATTCCTAAAGTGGCTACAGAGAGATTTGATGTTGCTTAACTCATCCACTATCACTGATCACTTTTTGTTACATCCTTGCCTGAAGGCAATGACTTTGGTCAAGCTAGAAATGCTGGTAGTTTCTGAACAGCTTCAGTTATTGGACCAAATGACTGTTTAGTGACTTAGAGTTGTGAAATCAGGGGAAAAAAATCACAGTGACTGTATATTCAAGCAGAAGAGTGAATTCTGTGAGGGAGAGTCACTTATATGCTCTTACTTTCAGCTGCTACATGAGGAAGGGGTCACTCTTCACCAGGCTCTGGTGCTAGATCAGCTCCTCCGAACAAGAGGCAAGCCCAGATGCAAACTTTGTGGCTTAGCCCCATGTTAACACATTCCCAAACACTAATTAAGAGTGGTGAATGAAGAGAGAAATGCAGGTTAATGTATCATGCTGGCAGTTTTGAGACTGCCTGCCAAATTAAAGCTTTGGAGGTGATGCATAAGTAGAGACCAGCAGCCTGCACACGAGTGAGCTGGAGGGTTTGGGCTGGTGTAAATGCTGCTTCCTCTGGAGGGAAGATGAAAAGAGGTTGTAGAGTACCAGTATCCAAAAGGAGAGTGGGGAGGGAAAAATTTGGGACATAGGAATAGATAGTCTTCCTGAGGACAAATGTTGGAGACTCTCTTTGCCTTAGGCAGAGTCTACTGGACATAAGATGGAACTGCAGGTAGCTGGGAACTCAGAGTCATGCCTGGAGGTGCTTGCAAGCTCTGCAAGAACAGTGGTGTCATTGTGGGTTCCACTTTTGGTGTGGAGTTAGAGGGGCTCTCAAATTCCCAGTCTCTGTGCTGGATTTCCTCTCCCTGAGCAACCCCCCTTGTAGAGCAAGCCCTGTAGACAAGGCTGCATTCCATTTTCACCTACCAGCTCCTGAGGTAGGGGCTAAATGGGCGGTGGGAGAAGAATTTTCAGTCAGTAATGAGCCACTGCATGATCCCTGCAGGTGGGGAATGCAGGACTGACCTTGGCAAGTAGGTGAGGGTTTTTTGCTGAGCAGTGTCAAGAGCTCTGTGAGCTAAAAGCCAACAGTTTTCCTCTTCAGTTCAGCAGGTCTGTGCTGAGAAATCAGCAGGTCATTACTGAAAAATCATAACCAGCTTTGTGGGGTCAAAATGTACTGCCGGGCAATTGCTCTCCATGAGATCTCTCTCCTCCACTCCTTCTTCTGTTGGATGCAATACTCCTTTTTTTTTTTTTAGGTGAATTGAATGGAAGGTTGAAGGACAGCAAAGCAGCACAAAGAACAGATATTTGGGAGAAGGAGAGAACATGAGAGAACATTACTATGAAAGCAGGAAGGAAAGCAGATCAGCTTCAGTGTAAAATATTTGCAGTAAAGCTGTTGACTTAGAATTTTCTCTTAAATTCCTCCCTCAAACCAAGCTTTTGAAGGGTTTGCTAAAGCTCACAAGCCTTGGGGGCAGGTCTGTCATGTTCAGTTTCTACAGCTTGTTTTCAGCAACTCTGGTGCAATTTTCTGATTGTTACCATGCTTCCTGGACCAAATGCAAAGGCCTCAATGTTCCACCAAGTACCTGCTTGTCTTCTTGCTGTCTATGCTCCCACAGCATTGATATCTGAAATTGTGTTGCAGAGGTTGGAGAAGGGATTGTATAGGCTGCAAATGGTCCAAACAGATTTTCTTATCTCTTACCATGAGGTAGATTTGGGGATTTTTTCCTCCTGTCCTACTTTTACAAGTTGAATTAGAGGAAAGTTTACATCAGAGAGAACTTCCTCAATTAATCTAGTAATCCCCAAACCTCTGTATTGTTTTTCCACACAGGTATTGCCATCTTGGCATTGGAGGTTGGGGGTTGAAATGTCTCAGTGCACACAGTTACTTCTATTTTTTCCCTCTTGTAATGGCTTCTCATAGAATTATAGAACAGTTTGACTTGGAAGGGACCTTAAAGATCATCTATAGCCCCCTGCCAAGGGCAGGGATGCCATCCACTAGATCAGGTTGCTCAGGGCCCCAGTGGGGCATCCAGAACTTTTTTGGATGGCCTGTTCCACTGTCTCACCACCCTCACCTCTGCCTCCAGGGCAGCAATGTCAGATGAAGCCAGTTACTAGGCAATGTGATAGTTAATGCCAGCATCACTTTAAATTAGTTCTCAGGTCAGCATGTTCCCATATAATATTTTTTTTTATATTCCCTACTATCTCTTCTTCCCTCCTCCCAAGCAACATGGATCCTGAAGGCTCTTCTAAGCATTTATGGTATCATAAATGCATGTAATCATGAATATGAACAAAGGTAATGTGCTGCTGAGAGTACGTAGAGATGATGTGCTGAATGTTTCCTTGCCTGATCAGATCAAGAAAAAAGGAAGCAGGGGAGCATTCTGAGTTCAGGAGGAGATGAAGCACCATTGAGTTTAGGAATAATTCAGGCTTATCCTGGAGTGCAAAGACCCAACCTGGTGCTGTGTCTGCAGGCAGATGAGGAAATCTAAGATTTGCATTGGTTCCGATTTGCTTCAAGTGGAAGCAGGAACTGAAGCTACAGAAAAGTTTTTTTGGCTGATTCCAGCCAAGAAAACAGGCAAGGTCAGCAAAGTCTTGCTCTTAGTTGTGAGCTGAGGAGAGCCCATCTGTCTGTTTGCCTGGGGCTCTGCAGGCAGCCATCTGCCTTGATACCCTAGCTGCGAAAAGCACAATCTGAAGGATGGCAGCAGAAGCCAAGGAGGAGCTGGACCTGCCTGTCACACCAACAGCACTCTGTACAGGATGGCTGTCAGCAGTGAGCTGGCCATGGCTGCCACCAGAGCCATCTGAGTGCCACTAGAGCAGAGCCACCCCAGCAGTGCCACTATTGGACCTCGTGGCTCTGCTCAAGCCATCACAGATGACTTGATCTGCCTTGTGTTTGGCCTGGTCTCTGTGGCAAACAGGCATTGAGCAAACAGGGGCCACAGCACCATTTCTGGTCAGCTTTGGAGGTAGGGAAAGTGCACCTTCTCAGCAGAGAACCTGTGCTGTGCTTGGCTTGCTTAGCAGAAATGTCCTTATGACAACATATGTCACTCATCTGTGGCAAAGGGAGCCCTGTTTAGGCTTCCCCAGCTGCTGTGACTATAACAGATGTGATATAAATGTGATATCTCATGGGGATATGGAACACACGCAGACCTGGTGAACTGTGGGGACACACAGGACTTTTGCCTGATGTACATTTTCTGTACTTGAGCGCAAATCTCAATAATTCCTCAAAAATGGCTCAGTATAATCATTAAAGCCTGTTCATTAGCTGACCAGTCTTGAGGGGGTCTTGTTAAAGGAAAAGCTTGCCTGTATGGATGTTTTTAACAAAGAATACTCATTACTTAGTAAAGACCTGAGACGTAATGAGCTGGTTTACAGTTCAGTTGTGTTTGTATTCAAGTAATATTTACAATTCTTACGTGAAGAGCAGATAAGAGTCTTCTAATCTAGAGTAAATCTTTAGGAAGTCCACTGCTATTAATAGCTTACTCTAATTTTGCATGAAATCAGGATATAAACTCTAATGGAAGATATGGGAATTAGGTTTTTTTATACGGTGCATTATACAATTACCATTAATAGCAATGTTTTATACTGTGCAATATAACTATAATTTATCTTAAGAATCTCACCTTTTTTTCCCATAGAAATAAGGATATTTGGGCTGGATTTAAATCCCTTCTCAAATGACATAAACAAAATCAAGACAAATAGGAAGTTATGCCTATATAATTATATCCATTTGCACTTCTGCATTAAGTTACAGGGAAAATGCTTTCCCAAGTAGGTCACTTAATTTTAGAACAATTAGTAACAGCTATATCACTATTTTTTTTCTGGGTATTCACTGAGGCTCTGTAACATATCAAATGCCAAAAAAAAAAAAAAAAANAAGAGAAACGTGTTTTAATTGTGAAAAATGAAAACATATAAACCCTTGTCTCTCACATCCCAGCTGGGTGGTCTAAGAAGGTTATGCACTCTGCCCAAAATTATGTTTTTATATTTATAAATAATTCTTCTAGTTCTTCTCAAAAGGGGGTGATGAGTAAGTGGTTTGTGAGGGGCTAGATTTGCACCATGCTGGATTTTTCAAGAACCTTTTTCCCGGGGCTGCAGGACCCACTGAACATCTGGAGGTCATGTTCACACCTGAGTGCCTAACCTGTGCTGCTCTGCTGCCTGGAGCACCAGCCTCACCTCTGGGGAAAACACGCTGTGTGAACCATAACTGCTCCTCACAGCAATCCCTGAGCGTAGCCTGGTAATGCCCAGGAGTGGCGTCATCAGCACAGACACGGAGGATGCTCTCTCAGCAAATTCCTCCCAGTCCCTGCTGAGGACTTCTGCCAGCACACCGACATCTGCTGGGGCCTGTGGAAGGGGCACTCTCACTTTTTTTTCTGCCAGCATTTCTGGCAGAAAATATTTGAACTGATTTAAAGAAAAAAGAATTGCCCTTTCAGTATCATAACTTGTCCCACAGGGAGTGGATTTCCTGCAGCAATGCAGTAGTTCCCAGAGCGCTTTATTTACTGCTGAAAACTACTGATATTCCTGCAGGCTGGAGCACCATACAGACAGCCCCTGTGCAGCTCCCATCCTCTCACAAAATAAGATATTTGTGATATCACTTCTTTTTACTATTCCTGAATGACATAAATCGCCTAAGCAGAATTCTGTAGGGCTTTCTCTGTGCTGAGGATATCTGGCAGCAAATCTGTCTCAGTCCTGGCTCATGCCTCACCACACCTCCCTGCAGCAGAGTGTGGCTGAGCAGGTTTGCTGTGCAAGTTTCTAGCATACTGCTGTGTCACCAGTAAATGCCTGGATAATTTTTAACCTCACATGGTATTGGTTTATCAGCTGCAGGTGTCCAAAATAATTATACACACTGCTCTCTATGAAAACTGGGTCAACAGGATAGTACTTCTTTTTATGTTCTGTCAGTCTTCTCCAATCTACACCTAGGGTCAGACTTCAGGGAGAAAGATTATTAGAGCTAATGCAAGCAGCCATCACATCTATTCAGATGATGTCACCTTTCTAAGGCATTTTCTTCCCTCTAATTTTGCATCATAATGTTGGCTATGATACAATCATTGCTCTTGACAAAACAAGAAAGGAGAGCCCAGGGGAAAAATATTGATATTTATTTAAAATGAAGAATGATAGATAAATGCACACCCTCATTATGTCAGGGCATGAAGAAGCGTGGACTTCCAGCACCACAGCTTTCCAGGCTGACATCCTAAGGGCCAATGTGGTTATGCTGGCAGAACAGCATGTTTAGCAGTGCATCTTCCTTTGCCCATGGGATGTGGTTTTTCAGTCCAGGGTACACTATGTGTGTTTACATCTAGGAAAGCTGTAAGGTGACAGAGCTCTTCAGCTGGTGGGGTTGTGATCATTTCCATTGAGAGGTGGTGGTCGTTGTTAACATCAAACAAACCAAAGCCTGAGAACCACAGTGACAGCCCGATGATTAGCCAAACCTTGGTATCAGTGACTTTGGAAGAAGAGCAGGGAAGGGTCAGGAATAGCATATCCCTAGTGTGTGTTTCTATGTGATCTTTACCAACACGTGGTTGGCTTCTGCTTGTGTGTTTTCCTTTCCCATTGAGTGCAATGCTGGGCTCTGATAAGGGTCTTGCACTTTTTGGATTCCAGCTAATTTCTTCACCTGACTGACCGTGCCTGTGCTGGCACACAGAGCAGGCCAGGACCTGCTCCAGCCCAGAGGGTGAGAGGCATGGCATGGCTTGTACTTAGGGAGTTAAGCCTTCCTTCTTCACAGAGCAGGGGACTCTTCTCTACAAGACCAGCTGGAAGCTGTCTTCATGGCTCTGCTTCTTTTCTGCTCTTCTGGTCTTGACCAGTGGTAAGAATGAGATCTGCAGGTGATTTTACTCTAAAATATCCAGTGCTGAACTGCAATTACCTCCGGTGTGCTAGGAGCTTTCATGTGTTGGCAGACATAACTTCTCTAGACAATTAATTTTTTTACACCCTGGCACCATGTCACTCCCTGTTTGCATAGTCTCTGAAGGAAGCAGATGCAATCTCTTCCATCTCTCCCCGTGCTGACGTCTTTCTGTGCCGCTCATCACTCTCATCAGCTGTTCCTGAGCTGCATCTAACCCACAGTTGGAAATTCAAAGCCAGGCCCCTCCCCAGCTGCCGCTTTGATGTCCCTTCCTCCCCCTCCCCATCACCTTCACCGCTCCCTTTGAGCACCGACACCTGATAAGGTTCATGAAATTACTTCCCGTTAGGATGAGGGCACCCAAACCCTGCGTGTCTCAGGACTATCTGCTGCTTCTGACATGGGCATGGGTAAGTATCTTCTAGCAGCAAGACAAGATTCATTGTGAAGTTGCCACAGTTTGTGAAACAGAGCTCTGGAATACATGCATAAACACTAATTAAACCCAATTTAAAAGTGTCTGATATTTATCGAGCTTCATTTAGTTAGGGATCAAAATTAAATTATTGATTAGTTACTGAGTAAAGCTACGTCAGTGTCATCCTCTAAAGTAAACAGAAGAACATCTACCTGAAGGGACCAATTCAATTCTCAGTCAACCTCAGAAAACATTTGATTTGGTGCCACTTGGGAATATCATAAGACTGAAAGCCAAATGTTTGCATTTAAATTACATCCCAATTGTAATTTTGGGATTTGAATTCACTGCATAATTCGCTTCTCCTGAAAGTCAGAGCACAGAGGATGTCTGGATCTAGAGGTTGTTTTGTTGTTTTTTTNTTTTTTTTTTTTTTTTTGGTAATTTAGGATTTAGGAAACAGGAGCCAGCAAAGCTGAGCTTGCTCAGCAGCTTGCAGAAAGTTTTCCAAATCTGGCCAGATGATGGGGGGAGCATCAATGATATCACTGGCAGAACATTATAACAGTTGCTGGAAAAGACCTTCAGAAGAATAGAATACAATAGAAATGCTGCTGGAGCAGACTGAGAATTGCAGACAAGGGTCTGGGATCTGGTCTTGGGAGATACCCAGTGTTAGCAGCTTCACTAGAAGGCTACAGCAGACCATTAGGAGACAATAAATCTCTGTGCAAATGTTGTCTTACTCCAAATAGGTTTAGTGATAATTTATACCAGCAAAAATAGGAGACACACCAAGAATTTTCTGGAGAAGAAGAAAAACTGATGTTGGCATTTCTTTCCTTGAATACTCTATCTTGCTCTTCAGCACTATTTCTGTTTTAAATAAGAAAATATAAGCTGCAGATTTGTTACTTCTACTAATTTTAAAATTAATAGCTCCTTTTTCTTTTTTTTTTCCCCAAGTAAGAACTTTTAACTTGTTAGTAGTTGGTGAGATATGTGGACCTTGGAGCCAACTGGAGTCTCACTATTTATGTTACAGTGGAGCCTAGAGATCATAATCAGTCTTCCAGGTGCTACACAGATAGAGGCAGCCTGCTCCAAAGAGCCTCAAAATAGGTAAGGAATGGAGAGGGGACAATAAAAATATAAGGACAACAGTGTGAGCTCAGGCTACCAATGAGGTTGGAGCTGGAACTTCTCTCCTGCATCCTCCATCACCCTGTGCTCCAGGAGGGGTTTTCCACTATTTCTTGAGTGTTGTATTTCAGCAGTTCTAGATGTTTTCTAACTCCTTTCACTGACATGGCCAAAACTCACCCTATTCCTTTTTTTTTTTTTTTTGTTGTTTTTTTCCCCTTGGAGAAGGGCATATATGTGTTTTCCTCCTAGGAGACACCAATCCTATGAAATCAAAATGCTGCCAGAATTTTCACTCTGATGGTACAAAGGATGTCACTACAAAAAGCCCTGATGCTATTTTTATCCCTCATCCAGGCTGCCCTCCATAGCTTTCTGTTTGTGTTTTCCTCCTTTACCAGACAGCCTTATCACCAAGCAGAGGGGGGGGGATAGAGCTGGGAAAAGGCATTTAAACAGAGCTTTATGCAAAGCACAGGTGGGTTGGCTGTGGGGGTGGTGACAAGGAATTCTTCCTCCAGAGCCTAACTTTGACCATGAACTCTAGTTCCACTTAGTAACCTAAATTGCCTCAATTTTGTCCAGCCTCTCCACTTCACTCATATGAAGAGCGATAAAGGAAGACAAGGGTAAAATAATCTCTAAATAAAAGATGAGGTAATTTTGAAGGCACATTAGACCTTTATATGTATTATGGCTTTTTTTATAAGCCCACTGAGTGCTGAAGCATCTCCAGTATGGAGCTGTCACCTGGTATTTTCCACTTCATGGCAGTTTGCAGAAAATATGACTGTCTCTGGTGCAAATTGCTCAGAATTCCTCACTAACTTTCTGGAGTGGGGAGTTGCATTGATGGAGATGGTTTTGTTGTTGTTGTCTCCTGTTTTCCTCTAACCTTCACCATCGTTTTCAAAGGCAACAGAAAGGAGCCATCTGTATATAAACCAAAGATCTCACTGAGCTCAAAGAAGGTGTTTCCCAAGCAATCTGCTGAAATGAATGTATGGGATTGATGTGGGTGAAATTCTGGCAGAAATTCAGCAGTTTGTATTATACTGCCTGGATGATCCCAAACATCTGACCTTAAAATCTGTGAACCATACATAGTGAGATTAGTGCTGGTATGGATGCTGTAGCAATGCCACAAACAAACAACTATTGGTCTGACATATTACAAAATTTAGAGGTTTAGAAAATTTTACACTGCCTGAAAAAGGATAATTCTTGCAGGGATTACTGACTAGGAAATTTCTAATTTTCCTCTTCTGTCTTCATTTTCAGTCTTCTTTGGTGCATGAGCTGATGTGTTTTTGGCAAAGAAGGCCAGGCATGGGACAGAGAGGCCAAAAGCAGTAGGAGCTGTTAGCCATGACATGAACTACTCTGTAGACCAAGCTCCATTTCTACTTCTCTTCCCTGAAGGGCACAGGGGAGAAGAGATCAGCTGTGTCACCTCTGATGGAAATCAACTTGCTGGAAAGCAATCGCTGGAAGGTCTAAAACTGACTTGGCTACATTTAGACTTGTCAAGGCTCATGAACTATCTGGGAGAGTCTCTCACTTGCTCACCTCATGTCTCATCCCAGACACTGGCAGCAGGGTGACCTGACCTCATTCTTGCAGTGGGACCTAGAGGGCCAGTGCAGCTTAGGGAAAGCCACCAATTGTATCAGGATTAGGAGATGCAGTGCTTGGAAACCAGATTATGTGCACTCAAGGGTGACTTCACATCCGTGGGAGACTTGATGGAAGAGTGTCTTCTGATGCTACTAGTCAAATTACCTGACTTCTGAAATCTCACATGTATGATTAGAGGAATCAGAAGTCCATAGGCCCTCCAACATTCGCCTCACCTGTTTCCTTTTTTTTCCTTTTTCTTTTTTTTTTTTTTTTTTTTTTTTTAAGCAGGGTGTGCTGTAGGAATAAATCTTTCTGATCTTCTTGCACCATGACTGTCATTAGTTATGGTATGTTCAGAGACATATGGACTCCAGGTTAAGAAGGAGACAGTGATTAGCAAATTTCACTCCCCTTTCCCCTCTGGCTCACTTAGACTGTAGAGCTTCTCCCCAGAAATGGGATTAAGTCATAGGTTTGATAAAGAGATCTAATCTTGCTGTAGAGGATCTAAGTGATTCCTCCTCTCACTTGGCAAACTGTCCCAGTGTTTAATCATTCTTTCCCCCAGGAAATGGCATCTTGTTTCAAGGTCAAGTTTATCACATTTCCACTCTAGCTACTGAAACCTTACTTGACTTTCTAGGAGAAGGCTTCCCTGGGAGCTGGGTGAGCTCTCTGTTCTGAGATGCCCAGCACTTCAGCTCAGTGAACTGACATCTGCATTGTCTAATGTGCTCCCAAACTACAGGAGGGTGACAGCTGAGGGGAGGCTCGGGACACACTGGCCAGGAGGGAGAGAAGAGAGTTCCTCCAGCTCTGGGAGTGAGTAGTCATGCTTACAGGGAGGTGGATGGGAGGGTTTACCTCCACAGTTAGCTCAGTGTTCTGGTTTATCAGTCATCCTTGCTCATAGGTCTCCAAAGGGACTGGATTCACATCAGAGTGCAACCAAGTGGGTAGGGGCTCCTCTGGTTCCATGATGTGACACTGACCCCATTGCTGCACAACCCTGCCTTGTTCCTTTGGGGTTGACTGGTGGCCAGGTTTGCCCAAGAAGCTTTTGCTGTTTACCAAACTCCTTCAGGGTTCTGGGATCCCAGGCAATGCTGCAAAATTGACCCAAACTGTTGTAAGCATGTCCTTATCCTCTCACAGAAGCGTTTTGTTTATTCTGCTTGGAGACCTGGAAGAAATGCTTCTGGCAGAAACTCCTTTTATATGGACTTGTTTTGGCCCATAAAATGTGCATCTACAGGAAGAGGTTTTGAATTGCCTGCTGTAGCCTTGTAGTCAAAACCTCAGACCTTTTCTACTATGTCCCTGGTCCTGGGAAAAGAGTCAAACCTGCTGCCTGTTGTTGGCTGAACAAATCCCTCATTTTTCCAGCCAGAGCCATCCAGGTCTCCTGGCCTGCCTTGACCCTGCGATCCTCAAACCATTCTTGCAACAGTGACAAGCGAAGATTCAGGCCAGCTGTCTGAGAGTGGCCAAAGCAAACGAGGAGGAGGCAACATGTGCTGGGGCCCCTGAGCCAAAACCTCTGTGTGCAGTTTGTTGGGAGCCAGGGAATGGGTGCAGGGCTCCAGCCATTTCCTAGCGGACTTGGAGCCAGAAGCCGGCTTCACATTGCTGGAATCCAGCCACAAAGGAGAACTCGGAGGAGGTAAGTCCCTGGAGTCCTCTGCTGAGTAGTTTATTGATGTCTTGGTTAACCACTTGTGGTATGAGCCAAGTGTGTCTGTGAAACTTACTGCTCCAGAGCTGCCAGTGTAAGTACCTTCTGTCACCAGAGGAGGGAAAGATGGATGGGGGAGAAAGGAAGAGAAAGGACTACTGCTTGTAGTCCTGCTGGTTAGCATGAGGGTGTGGGAGGAATGTGTGTGGTGGAGTGAAGGCATTTTTGACTGTACGTTCATTATTGCCATGAAATGAATGTTTTTTTCCAAGTAAAGAATATAGTGCTGAATGTCTCACACAGCATCGGAGACACAGAAAAACTCAATGTCCTCAAATACCTCAAGAAACTTTTCCTTAAGTGTGCAGGGTCTTGACTCCACTCCAGCTGAAAGTACTTGGGCCAGCCCCATTCCACATCTCTGTTGAAATGTCAGCCCTTTGGTAGTGGCTTTTCAAATGAGCTCCTAGCAAATTTTCCTCTGCAGCCTTTGCAGTCTTGTCCTTGAACATCTAAAAGAAATAGTTTTACAGATGTAGCTGGCACATATTTGCTTGTACCTCGGTCCTCTGGTTAAAAATTGTTTGTGGGTGTGGATAGCCTTGTCATCCTGGATGTTCCTGTCTTCCCCTGGCTCACCTTCACTACTGAATAATCTGCAGCCTTTCATCTGTCAGAAAGGAAGTGTTGTGAAACTCCCTATGCCATCTCCAAGCTGGCTCCTCAGTTAATGAAAAGGGGAGTGTCTCCATGTTCCTGTGTGTTGACTAAGTAAATCTAGAAATGATCCTTTGGCTATCAATGCATTCTTTAATGGTTTTTATTTTTGTGTGTGTTTGTGTGTGATTATCTGTGGCAGCATAGGAAATGTTGATAGTTAGTAGGACTAAAAAGGTCCTTGTACTTGTTTTAGTGAATGAAATTATTTTGTGAACAAAAGAATAACTATTGGTTAGAACAGTACAGTGCTTTGCTCAAAATAAGCACAAAACTGGGTTGTTCAGGAGATGAACTAGGCTTGCAAGTTCAGCATTCAGCTAACTAAAATAATAGATAAATAAAGGTAAAACAATTGTTCTCAAGCACCTGCTCTTCAACTAAAAATGTAATTGAAGATATTTGTGCTTGTCATTGAAGGGAGGAGGTCACTCATGAGCAGAGGTAGATGGAACTGAGATGGCTGAGGAAGTTATTGCATCTAGCTGCCCTCCCCATTTCTCTCCTGGTGGTCAGTATCTGCCCAAATGCTGGTGAAGCTGATCTTGAACTACAGGTAATTTTGCTGGGCTGCCCCAGTGGCAGGGCTGGCAATCTGTGAGCAGTAACTGCTCCAGCCATCTCACTAGTCTTTGAGATGAAGGTATTAATCATAAATTTTAATTTACAGCACCTGAAGATGTGGTCTTACCTTGTTTGCTTTCTAAAGTCTTGTGTGGTTCTGGTGGGGAGGTGCAATTTGGCCACTAGTGCAAGAGAACCAAATGATTAGATCTGATCTGCACGTAAATAAATATCCATCAATAACTTGGCCTCTGTTCTCTACTCCAATCTTGTTTCTTTTTACAGAGACCACTGACTTTAACAGCTGAGGTTCAACCTGTGGCTGTTTGAATAAGAGCCCATGTGAGTTTTTTCATAGTCACTGCAGCTTTGGAATCTTCCCTCTGGAACCATTCCATTATTACCAACATTGAGAAAATTATTGTTGCTCTCAAGCAGTAAATGTGTATGAAACACATACAGAGTGAATGCTACAAACCCACAGGCTTGTGTGGCTCTTTAGTCCCTTTTGTTTGCCAGGCCAGTGTCCTATCCTGATGGCACATGGGGACATCTAACAGTTGAGTAACAGACCACAAGGAAATTTCCTATTATATGTCTTTGTTTTGTTTTTATCAGAATTTGTCTCTTCTTTGCCACTTTTCACCTTTAAAAAAATTGTCAGTTTTACTGATTAACTTGTTTAATTTACTCACTTTTAGGGCAAACTGTAATCATGAGCTGTAATTTTAATCTAGTTAGCAAACTCTTTCTTCTAAGCAGAAATAACAGAGAGACACCTAAGGATACTCATCTGCCTAATATAGCAAGGAAGATACAGGAACAACTTCACTGTGAAACAGAAATATTTTCAGTAGAGAAAATACTGGTTGTTGAACTCTGCTCAGTCTATCACAGAAAGACTTAATCAGAAACAAGGGCTCTGAACTGAGTGAAAATTTTGCCACTAAAATAGCTTATTTGTTTTGTTTAATTTTGGGTTTTATTTGGGTTTTTTGTTTGTTTTGTTTTGCTTTGCTTTGGTTTTTTTAAAAATTTTGTTTTAGTCTGGGGTAGAGTCCTGAAGGAAAATACTGCATCTTACGTTTATTGATGTTTTCTAATCAGACCTGTATACATTTTTGCAAGATGAGCTTTTGTCAAACCTAAACTCTTATCCTCAATCCAAGAGTGTAGTATGTGGTTTAATGGAGAATGTCATCCAAGAGGCTAAGCTTAATCTTTCAATAGGCCTGTCTGGCTTCAAATTTATGGAGATATATTTGGTGTTTTTGTGTGCTTATAAGACTCTCCTCACTGTAGGGTTGGTTGGCACATAGTTTTGTAGTTCTTTTTGCCACAGCTTTGTGTCTTTTTTCTTTGCTGGATCTCTTTATATTAGCAGGGATTCTGTCTTCTTGTGCTCACCTTTAGGTTCTTCTGCCCTACTCTGTACTTCAACTCAACCATTCTATTGTCCAGAAGGGATGAAGGCTACTGAAGTTAAAGTGTATTCAGGACAATACAATCTTCTTTCTGCTTTGGTTCTTGTACATCCTAAACCTGTCCAGATGTTGGCCTACAGATCACTGTAGCTATTGAAGAAATTCCTACATTGCTCATCAAGTTTTCTATCCAGAAAACTTAATAGTGTGAGGAATCCTTCAGGTTACCACAGTTGCAGGTTACACAATATGTGTGGATGCTCTGCTATGGCTTGGGTAGGCAATCACTTGGCTGATTACTCATTGGAAAGCAGAATAATTAATAATGTTAAATCAAACATAACCTAATCTAAAGGCGTAGCTGATGATGTGCTTATCAACATACTTTGCTGATTTTTATCAGGTGGAAAGTTGTATCTTCGAAGATTAAAGCAAAAAAAGAAATCTTAATACTCAGTGATGAAAGTATTGGTGGCATCAGTGCAATCTGCACACCTAATGCAATATTATTTTGGAAAATGAATTTGCTGTTTCAGAGTATTAGTGAACATGCCTGAGGTTTCACTGCTGAACAGAATACAGAGTTCATCCACATCAGCCCTAATCTGGCTTTTGCATGGCTGTAAAAAAATCTTCACAGCAGCGGGGAGCGAAAGAGAGGTGCCAGGCTCCCCAGAGGTGCAGGAATCCATCTGGGCAGATGAGGTTTTATGGTCAGGCCCTGCAATTAGCTGTGATTTGGCATTGGGTAGTAAAAGCAGGAAATGAAGCAGGATTACGGGATACTGATAGCAAGAAATCAGAAAATGAGCTCAAATGTAGGGATCTGCCTGTCTGTCTTCCTAAAGCACTCACTGCCATTGCCTGAGCTGGGCTGGAAAAAAACATGTGAGAGCAGTGTGTTACATCAGAGCAGAGGGTGGTGTCTCAAACAGAGGCCAAAGCAGAAGCTGTTGATGGAAAAATGGATTTATTAAATGCACTTTAAGGGAGGAGCAGCTTTTTAAATCTGTGATATTTAAAAATAATGTAAATAAATACATATATTTTTGGACACATGATTTGCCAGTGCAAGGAAGAGTAAATAGTAGATTACTAAAATAAAGGAAGATTAAGACAGATTAAGTAGAAATGCTATTTATAACATTTTCAAAGAATTTCCATTCTTGTGTCCTGTGGAAATGAAGAAACCTGTTCAGTCACTGCATGAAGGTGGAAATTGTGATCAGTTGGATCTGTGTTTGTTGATGATATTTGTTTGTCTGATTTTAAACTGTGTGATTAACAAAGCTTGAGATGGGAGCAAAGCTTTCATTTTTACAATTGCATTCAGAAATTAAAAGCCTTAAATGACTCCAACTTAAGGGCAATTTGACATGTGCTTTGTGCAGTGTCAGATAATGATTTTTTTTCTGGAGGGATAATTCTTTTATGACTAACATATCAAACATCTCATTCGTACTGGAGCATATGACTAAAACACAGAGAATTGTGCCAGGAAGGGGCTTTTGTAGCTAACATCTAGGTAACACCAATTTGAGGAAGGAGAAAAGATAGTTAGATACATTAACTGGAACCAAGTCACAAATTTCTAGCTAGAGAAGGTTCCAGGCATATGCAGTCAAGTACGACATTTGTTGGATTAAAGTAGTTGTGAAATGCAAAGATGGTGAATTTGATTCAGTAGGCTTTGATGGTGCAGAGGTCTTTGCATATGCACTAGTTCATCTTCAAACCTGACAGAGCTGAGATCTGACAAGGCACCTTGGATTTTGTTTCCTCTGATTTCATACCCTTGGCTTCATTTTCCCCAAAAAACTTTCCTCACTGAAGATGACCTCATCCACCTTCTCCTGTTAGATAATGCCTGGGCCCACAAACGTTTTCAATGTGCAAGGCAAGGTGCTCATTCAAAGACTGATGCAAAATATTTATAACAGGACCCAAATCTTGAAATAATCCACTTATTTTTCCTCATCACAACCAAGCTGGTTTAGCACTTGGTTTTGAAGTTTGCTTTGTTTAATGCATGTCTCTGTCCAGTCCCTGCTTTTACTGGACTATGGGAACACCTCAAGTACATGTGAAAAAAAAAGGCAAGGTAGAGAAAGGCAATGTAATTTAAGGTCATGTAGGAAGCTTGTATTCAACTCCCTTTTCTGCAATAGGTTTTGTAAATTCTGTGCTAACACTCTATCTACTGATTAACCTTCCTCTTTGAGCCAAGCCTTGATTTCTTTGACTGAGTGCTGCTCAAAAGTGTTGCTTTTATTTGAAATATCTATGAGTGAGCACCCATTTTAATTGAAATGGGAAAATAAATTCAAGGGTTCTCTCACAATTCATCTTTAAAGTGATTCTCTATTTCCTGAGGCCAAAGGAAGTAGAAAAAACCTTAGACTTTCTTCCTTAAAATTTGCTTCTCAAATTTTGTCCTTTTACAGATAAAAGACCCTTTGGTTCTCTTTTCTCTGACACACAATGAAAAATTTCCTTAAGAAATCCTATGTGTTTGGTTGTTTTTTTTTTTACCAGCCCCACATTCTTTTTGTCTTACACACCCTGGATTTAATGTGCAAAGACAGAGACACTTATAAAACCTTGCTTTGGCACAGTAAAAATGGCAAATCACTGCAAAGAAGGCAGTAGATATTTTCCTTATGCAATAGTTGTAAAAGAGGCAAACTGTTACCATCAGCACAAATGATGCAGTTGCCACCCTTGTTTAGACTTCCTGAAACACAAACCTTTTCACCATCCCCCCTACATTTCAGAATCAGAGCTCTCTGCAGCAGTTATGGGCTCTACATTAACTTTTTTTCTCAGAGGCTTTTGCAGCAATTCCAGAACAATTTGTGTCAGTGGAAATGCTGTGGTGGGATGAACACAGTGCTCCAGCCAGAGTCAGCACTTGAAGTTATGAGGACCAAAATAGTTCTGGGCTTTCTCTGCCACCAGCATAGAGAGGAAAGTGTCATGGGAAGGCAATTCTGACTTTTTCCATCTCCACTAAGTACAGACCAAGTCTTCAGCCTGCATGAGATGGGATGAATCCAAACCTTGCTGCTTCTGTGAGTACAGTTATTAATCCTGTGCCCATCAGCTAGCTGAGAAGTCCATGAAGTGGAAGCAAAGTTCTTTGTATCCCAAGTTTTTAAAAGAAAAGTAAATGTTCTTGTATACTCTAACTTATTTTCTAGATTTTAGAACAGGCTTCCTAGCCTTGTTTTCAAAGAAAAGGAGGCATATGTTCCATGCACTGCTTAAGTGTGTCCATATATGCTATGCTGGTACATTTTGGACCTGATTACTGACTCTGGTCATAGTGGAAGGGAACAAAACTGTAAACATAACTAGGTTCTTCTAAGTGTAGTGAAAATTGTTGGTTAGATTTAAAGAAGTTATCTTGTACATGCCTTCATCTGTGAGAAAAGTAGAGAATTCACCCTGGAGAAGAGTCCTGTAGACACCTCAGACAAGGGAAAACTTCACCCACATCTTGTGTCACAAGGTGCAATGAGAGCCAGCCACAAGGTGCAGAAATCAACTCTCAGGAGCACTGGTGTTCATGTTGATACGTTTTGAAGCAAAGGAAGATATGTAACATCTCTGTCTTCTGTCCTTAAATATGACCATATGCATCAAGACCTGCAGGTTAGTCTTCTGAGAAGATGTGGGTTCAAAATAGCAAGTGAAGGTGAGTTGGAGGGGTCCAATCCAAAATGAATTTCCCAGTTTCCTGTGAATGCTCACCTTGACTTTAAACCCTCTGAAACAGCCTTGGGTAGCACCAGATCAACACAGGTCAGGGCAAACCTCACATGTGGGTGAGCCCCTGAGCTGTGTGCATCCTGTTCAGCAATTTGTTTCCAATTAATTGATGTATATTGATTGAAGAGAAAATCTGACCTGTGCCCTGCAGAACAGCTGCCTCTGTCTTTCCTACTCTGTTAACTCGTAGCTTTCTTTCTATGGAAATATTTCTCACTGCAACTTTTTCTAAGGGTTGTCCTTCTAAATTGGGCAGGAAAAGCCTACATAAGCACTAAACCAGTCATTTTCTGCAACAAGTTCTGGCACTTTCCTCCAGCCAGAATGAGTACTATTATTTCTTGTTATATTTTCCCTAAGCTTTTCTTGGTTTGTGTTCCCAGATGTAAAAATGCTGTCAAGCTGAGGGAACCCAACAAAACCCTGCTCTATGGCAAAGGAAGGACTAAATGTTGGCAATGATGTCCGAGATGGGTTTGATGCAGATGGTTTTAATCTGGTGTTTGGAAGATCCCACAACAAAAAAAAAAAAAAAAAAAAAAAAAAAAAAAAAAAAAAAAAAATCCCACAAAAGGAAAAAATGTCTCTTTAAACTACATATAAAAACCTAAGAGCTAAACTGATGTGTGATATACAAGTTATGAGCCATGGCTGACACTTTAGAATCTTAAAATTATTTAAAACTCTTGTAAATGTTCAAGCTGTAGACTCAAGAATATTTATATTTTGAATTTTGCATCTTCTATAAAGGGTGAATCCTGTTTTAGACACAGAGTGGAAAGTCATCTCCTGGTTCAATAAGTCTGTTGCTATTCTGTTGGAGGCAAATATACCATAAAAATGTATTTAGTAAATTTATCAAGTTCCACAATAATTCTGTTTATGAATTGGGGTTTTTCCTATGGAAATTTTTGGAGATTAATTTCTCAGATAGATAGATAGATAGATAGATAGATGCTTTTCTTCCAATTTGCAAGCTGACTGCATTTATGGCTGGTGTGTACTTGATTCCCTCTTGAGTCAACAAAGTCCTTCAGCTTAAGTGTCTTTTTACTCCATGGGTCACACCTACAGTTATAAGGAAAAAAAGTTGNACAATGTTTTATTGGAATGAGCAAAAAATGTATCTGTTTTCTTGTCCATTCCCATTTTAATTTACTTTGAAAATGTGTGTCTGGAATTGTACACATATTTTCACATTTTGGTATGGAGGCTTTAACACTCTTCATTTCTTTCCTTGAAATCTTACATCCCATAACAGTTTAGGACTGCATTATTCCTCTTCACAGTTATAACATAATGGTTACCTATTGTTCTTTGTTGACTGTGTACACAAAATATTTTGTCTCTCTTTCCTTAACCTCTATTCATGATAAATATTAGTGGTGTTTATTCCCAGCTGTGGGACTTCACATTTATATTATTGCACTCCAGTCCATCTCTATTACTCCAGGTTCTCTTGTTCTACTTGTATGATAGTCTTGCCCCACACAGCATAAGCAGTGCCTTCTATCTCCACATCAACAATTTCTCAGTTAAAATATTCTGTCTTGGGGTTGATGATCTCCACTCCAATTTATTTGCATTTCTCAAATTTCCTTCTTACCATATTCTTTTGGTTTTTCTTCCAAAACAGCAAATGAAAGCGTGCAAATCCTTATTTTTCTTCCCATTTTGCTCAGTTTAAATAATTTTCAAGGTAGCAGCTACACGCTGAATGTTGTCTGTTGTTCTGGAAGTATCACAGCACAATTGCACCTTCTTGTTGAGCAAGGCCGTTTGTTTCACAGATAGAGAATGTCAATTTATCTGGACAAGGAAGGAGAAAAGAGAAGGACTTTGGAGCCCTGGCTTGTACACGCCTCTCCCCATGCAGAGCACCTCAGACTGCTATCAAAGGGACTGTAAGAATGTGCCTTTCACTCCAGGCCTTTATCCTGAGATTGCGGTGGGTACCTCTACTGTGATTTTTAAGAAAGTATTCTTCATGAGTCCAGAACATAGAATCATAAAATAATTTGGTTTGGAAGAGACTTTTAAAGATCGTTTAGTCCAACCCCCCTGCCATTGGGTTGCTCAGAGCCCCATCCAATCTGACCTTAAATGTTTCCAGGGGTGGGGTATCTATCACCTCTCTGGGCAATCTGTTCCAGTGCTTTATCCCCTCATTGTGAAAAAAAAAAAAAAATATTCCTTACAGCTAGTCTAAATCAACCCTCCTGCAGTTTAAAACCACTACCCTTTGTCCTATAACAACAGGCCATGCTAAAATGTTTGTCCCAAAGATCTAAGGATTATTACTGCATAATGGGCTCCCAGTATTGATCACGCACTGCAATATCAAATTCCCATGAAATTAGCTCTTTTTCTTTCTCTCCCTATAAATTCTGTTCTTGTCGTGGCACAGCTGTGTGTAAATATGCACGTCTGATGATTGTTTGGTGGCTGTAGCAACATTTTCCTGCCACAAAAATGACACAAACATAACCTTGTCACCCTCTGATGCTCTGTCACCACTAACTTTCCATAAATCCAGCTATTGCTCATCATATTTTTATGTGATGTTTGGTTTCCTTCACTTCCTTCTTCCTAGATTTGCTCATTTCCAAGCATACATATGCATTGTACCTACTTTACTTTGGGTTTGTGATACCACTCTGAGCCTGAGACTGCCAGGTAGCTGTACAATGTCGAGAGCTGGTGCAGCCCCTGGTGTGCTGCCAGAGCTTCTAGGTTCTACTGAGCTACAAAGGAAAAGAGATAACAATGGTGTGGGAGGGAAGAAAAATGTATGGTGTGGACAAAATCTCCCTCTCTTTTGTATTAGTTGAATCTGTGCTCAAAGTAGCAAATGTAGAAAGAGCTTTTATGCTCATGTGGGAAACAAACTGAAAACCAGAAATATTTGTGAGTTTGGATTAGATGGCAAAGTACTTCATGGCTGCAAATGTATCTGGTGTTTAAATGAAGATGGTCCTGATGAATGCTCCACAGTATCAGCTGTATCAAGTGCATTAACCTCATTACCGGGGGGGATGTTGCAAACATACTGAGCCTCTTCTAAAAGCAGCTTCACTTAATAGATAAACTGTGTTATTGGAGGAAAAGATCTCTTTTATCACAGACTCAATCCAGCTTCCTGCTGCACCTGGCAGCTTCCTTTAGATAAACGACGTGATCTGAAGGGATAGGAACCAGGTTGTGTGTTTGGAGTAGGAATGAGAGTGCCCTTCTTTCCCAGTGACCTGCAACCCCAAACCACACAGGAGTGATAGTGGGGGACAGCCTGTCCTATTGACAGATTCAGATTTACATGCACTGGGTATCATGGCTGTCTTGCATACTGCGCTATCCACAGAAAATGTTCTTGTCCTTCTTTCTCCTTAATTCAGTCACTGTTTTTCCAATTCCTTCCTGACTTTCCTGCCTGCAACTCCATACGACACAGATGGCTGGTAACACTGTAAAACTGATAGCAGTGAGATCAGGTTATAACTCCTGCAGGCCTTTTCTGAGGTTAATATAGGTGTGAACCGCAATTTCTGGGAAGTTCTTGAAATAAAGTACACTGTGAGCTCCTTAAGTCATCTTCCCGCCTTTTTTTCAAAGGGTTTTGTGGCTGGCAGCCTCCTGTTAATCTGCTCTGTTTGAACCCCGGCAGCATACAAGCCAACAAAGGCAATTAAAGTCTGCAGTAATGATCAACTCTGGGAGACGATCGGCATGGATTAAAGCAAATCTAAGGGGTAATTGCTTGGCAACAAGTTCCATAACCCTGAGTGTTAAGTACAGGAGGGGACTTTGAAACCTTGGTAATTACATCAGAAAGCCTGTTTGTATAATGAACATTGTTCTTTTAGCTTGATTGAACTGAAAAAAGTTATTCTTTTAAAGGAATCCAGTATTTTGTTTGCAGGAGATTTTATCTACCTGAGATACTGCTACAACTTTATTGCCAAAATATGTGGGTATATCACAATCTTTGATGTATTGAGCCTTAGACAGGGAAGTGCTGCTCTGCTTTGCTGGTGAGAAGAGGAGGATAAGGTACAAAGAAGCTTGGCCACACACCTAAATGGGCATAGGAGATTTGTGGAAAGACTTCATTTGACCCAGGTGGCAAGTCCTGAACATCCAACTTCTGAATTTTCAGTTTTATTCGTGTCTATCTGTGTTGTTATTTTTTCCTGCACTTTTCCTTCTGGTATGAGTGGAGGGGAAACCTGTGGTCACCGTTAAACAGCACTGTGATTTATTGCTCTCTTATGCAATGTTTAGTGTGCAAAGGAGTTGCTCACCAGGGTCACTAACATCATGCTGATAAAGAAAGGCACAGTTTATGCCCTGAAAAGGGAGACAAAGTTTGTATTCAAGCAAAAGCAGGAGGCAGAGGTGAGGAGGTGAGGAGGTTGATCCCTGTACAGGTAGCCCAGCCCTCTGATCATTCCCACTTGCTCTCTGTAGAATTCTGAGCTTGCTCACAGGCAGCTTGAGGTGGAGTGGCTGTTTCCCCTTTTGCCAGGATCAGTTGGACAGGCCCATCACAGGGATCAGGACAGCAGGAAGGTTTCTGGAGAATAATCTTTATGGCATCACATGGCATCATAAGGGTGGTTTGGGATTTTTGTTTGTGTATTTTTGTTTTCTTCAGCTGTCTTACCTAAACTATGGGATAGAGGCAAATAATTTCATCTCTCAAATGTACTCATGCTCTGCCAGCATGGTGTTTGTATTTCCTGAGCCACTGGGTACTTGCAAGTAAACTGTTCCTGTGGTCTTCTGCTTCATTTTCAAAGAGGTGATTTATGAGCAGTTGGTTTAGTGGTGGATGAGCAGGCATGTCACTATGTGTCATGTGTCCCTAAACCACATTTTTAATAAAGAATTCTCAGGCACATGAATCTTATTTAGGCACACTGACATGAATAATATTTAGAGATATGTACACACTGGTTCTCAAATTGTTTGGCATGGATTAGAAGGGCCCTCAACTGAGGATTTCAATAAAATTTTCCAGTGTGAGAAAGGTTTAGATTAAATAAAGACACCAAAGTGAATTTCATTATGTTTGGACCACAGTGAAGGTCCTCTGGTGTTGAAGAGCTAGGAACATCTAGCAGATCAGGGCGAGGTCCATGATTTTTAGATCTCCACATCATGAACTTCTAATGTAGCCAAGGGAGATATAGTCAAAGCAGTTAATAGAACTGGAAAGATGCAATTAAGAATGTAGGAAACTAATGAGGTAAATTGTGTCACCATCTTCATTAATTTGTTTGTCTAATTCTTTACTGCATGTAAAGACATCTTCAAGGGACCTGCCCAGATACAGACACATATTCTGGTAGATACACATCAGCTTTTGTGAATTCTAGCTCTAGAGTTTTGTTTTGTTTATTTTTTGTTTCTGTTTGTGGATCTTAAAAATCTTTTTGTCTGTTCTGTACATATTTAGATGTCTGGGATGACAGTAAGGGACTTGTTGCTTTGGTCACTTAGTGAGTAACAATTTGTGGGTTTGTTTTTTTTGTTTTGTTTGGTTTTGTGATTTGTTGTTAAATTTTATTTGTTTTAATTGTTTTTTTGTTTTTTAAACATTTTCCAAACTCTGTATTCAGCTTCCCCAGGAGAAGATGTTCCAGGAAACAAGCTACAAACTACTCATTTTCATAATCAAAAAATTAACAGCTTGTTTGATGTTTTAAGTATCCCTATAGTTTTCCACAGCTCATAATGTGTTAAACCCAGGAGACAATGGTGGTGTGCATGTGAGGAAGGTTCAATATGTATTAGAAATATTTTAAAGACATAAGGCCACAGTAAGAAGTACTTTCTTTAACAATATTATAAGTAAAACTCCACATAAGGAAAATAATTCCTCAAAGGTGTTTGGGTGGTATTTTTCATCCCTCTATGATTTCTTCATCTGTAGCTCCAAAAACGAATTTTTCCTTGGTCTGGGTGATCTGTTGTAAAGGCTGTGATTAAGCCACCCACCCCAAAAGCTGAACAGGATTCCTGTGATAGCAGGAACAGCAATTGTTCCTTGATGTTGTTATGGGTTGGAGTTTTACTGGTTGCATGCCAGCAGCAGGCTGTGTATGGGGAACAGCTAAAGGGTGATACACTTTCTCGTGGAGGAGTTTAAAGAGCAGAGAGAGAGATCAGACAAAAAAAGAAACCTGATCTTTGCTGGGGGCATGTGCAGATGAGAACTTTTCTTCCAAAATTAACTGATTGCCAGATCATTTGAGTTAGTTCATGTATTAGATAAAGGCAACACTGATACTCCTCTAACATTTTTTCCAGGACTGAGGGGGGTCTGTGCTACCCTGTGGGAAGGGTAGCTCTAGCTCATTTTACTCTGCAAATGCTCTATTGAAGTTAATATAGAAGGAAAATCTCCAGTAAGATGATATCCTACAAAGTATTTCTGGGATGTGCTATCTCTCAGAAAATATTTTGCAGAGGACACACTACCTACAGTAATATTTCATATTGCTTATTATAAAAGTAGCCACATTGTGATAAAAAAGGATGTCCTGCTGCTGGTGCCTCCAGCTGTGTGATTCCCTTCTGCTCACTCTGTATCTGATGTCAGGTGCTTGCAGCTCCTGGGTGAGCAAGCTCAGATCAGACAACGAGGGGACAGTTTTCATGGGGTCAGGAAGGCAGAGTGTCTCTCCTGGCAGCCTCAGTTTCCCTGGGCCTGCTGCAGATGGATGGCAGGAGCACATTGTCACTTGGAAACGGGGACATCCTGATTTTAGAGAGGATTAGGTGTCAGTGCTGGCCACAGAGGTTCAACTCTGTGTCTGTGTCTCAGCCAGGAGCTGAGGGTAGTGATTTGTGAGGACTCTGGAAAAGAAAGTTCCCTTCTCATGGTGGGGGAAAACCTGTGAAATCCAACCCTACTTACCTCATTTGGGAAATGAGAGGAGGGAGAGAGAAAAGCAAGAAATGGTGGGTGCAGACCCAAGCTCTGGAGGGACTTATCCTTGGTCTAAAACCCTCTGGAGGTGCTTGTCCTTGGTCTAAAATGCTGTGGAAAAGTGAGATCCTTCATGTGGCCCTCTGAGAGGAGGGCAAGTCAATGAGATCCAGGCACACGTCAGCAGGCAGAAAGATTTGATAGGAATTTGAGATTTTGAGGTGCTGAATCCCTCCTAAAACCACTAACTTCTGGGAAGATAAGGTTGCTCAGCAAATTCTGGCCCAAGGGAAATTTTGTAGAAGAAGCACCATAGGCAAAGCAGCAGAAAATTCCAAAACCAGATGGTGTTTATTGCTTTATAGTGAAGCCAAACAGGAAAGAGGGGGAGAAACTGAGAAGGAATAAGTAGCTTTATCTGAAGTCTTTCATCCACAGCTCTTTAAAATATATACTTGGATTTTTTTTTCATAAGTACATCGCCTTTGGTTTTATCGATACTTCACTTTTTTCCCAACTCAGTTTTATTCTAGTATCTCTTTTTCTGGTGAAAGAGAGGGAGAGACACTCAGGTTTATTTTTCTTGATTTAGGCTGAGCAGGCTAATTGTATCCTTGGGTAGTATCCTATTGTAGTAACTTTTTAAGACTTAATCTAGGAAAATGTTTCCCCTGTACATGTGTATGTGTCAAACATAGGTGGCTGATTATCACATTAGTAAGAATTTGCTACTAATGTACTCTCTCTCCTTCCTCTCCCCATCATGTTATTATTTTGTTAGTTTGTGGAATCAGTAGACTATTTTATAGAAACTGTAAAGATTATGATTAAGTGTATGATAAAGACAAATATTTTTAACTGCCTCTCACTGGAAATCTTGGCAACTTTTCTTTCCTTGCTGTCATTAAATACCCAGTGAGTTATAAAGCCAAAATTACACCTCAGCCTTTCACTTTAGCAATTAAAAAATCCTGAGTGAAATTATCTGTGTAAGATTAGAACCTCATATCTTAAAAAATACAAATATTCACTGCTGTCTAATCTTGTTTCAATATTATGGTTAACATTTGGCCAGTACTTTTATCTTTCCTGGAAAAGTCTATTTATACCAACATTTTGGTAATTTAAGGAATATCAGATTACCTACTTCATATTCAAAGACATAGCATGAGGAATGATTTTCTGTTGGAAAATTCTAGTGAAATAAAAACTATAAAATTCCTGTTGAAATGTTACATTTCTCTGAAAGTCTTTTTCTCTTCTTTCCTCTCTTCTATCTTAACTACAGACTGGTGAGCCTCACTTCTAGGCTGTATGAAATTCCATTGCATCTAGAAATGACCCTATTTCTTCCTCCACTGCAGATCATCAAAAATGATCTGGTAATATAAGATTTTTGTTTGGTGAGTAACCATTAGTCATCTCAGAAATACCAGGGATTTAATCAGGTAGAATCCATGCTTCCAGTTCTTGACTTGTGTGAGAATGAGCCATATGAAGCTATAACCTCTTGACTTAACGTGGTTAACTGCATGTTGACCAAACACAAGACCAAGAAATTGACATCATCAGCTGTTTTTTCAGAGGGTTGTGTAAAATAAATTGGTGATTTTAGTGAAGTTGCTGGGACACCACAGAACCGGTAAGTTTTAATCAACTTAAAAGTAAATTAAAGGAATATTTTTCCCTTTATTGACTTAGCAATAAGAGGCATAAAAATGTCATTGAAATAACCCTAGGATAGTCTGCTAGCAATATTGATGTGGAATTCTGTATTTATAGAGGTGTAATATGTAGACATTTATTGAAGACTGGGAAGATTTTGAACCACAGACATAGATCATGTCAGAATATCCAAACTGCGACAAAATAATGATGCTTATGACAGCTATCTGAAAGTGGTCATCAGCAAAGCCAAGACAGCATCAGAGCTGTGTTCTTAACTTTTCTATTTTACTTTATTTCTCAGGTGAATGGCAGGAACATTAAAGTTAGTGGACCTGCCCTGGTGATAGATTTGCCACACAGAGCACAAGAGCTGAATATGGTGTCACTTATTAGTCCAACTTATGTCTCAGTTTTAGGAAGACTGGCATAAGAATGTGTATTAACTCCCTTCATTCTTGGATTAAATAATTGAGATAAATCTAAAAGAACTGTTAAATCTATTGTTTTCAAACTCTGTGTTTTCTATTATTGAAATTTGTAACCACCAATAAGAAATTGAAAAAAAAAAAAGGAATCTCTTCTCCTCAGGTTGATGCAAAGCTGTCAGTTGCAATTCGGGGAGATAGGATTAGTTTATTTATTTACAGACATACAACCAGTTAATTAAAATTTATCTTATCTCCATTTTAATAACAGCTATGGTTCGACAGTCTGTGTTTATGATTAAGTGTGAACATTCAGCAATCCTAGAATCAGAGAACAATTAGAAAGGATGTCTTTGGGCTGAGCTGCTGATTTGAAATATCTTGAAAATGAGTTGCAATATTACCTTGCAAAATTATCATTTAAAAGCTTTGCCTTGGCATATGATTGTGCAGTGTTATAGAGTTATAAGAAGAGAGCTTTAAAATTTGTTTAATTGAGGGAGATCCCACATTTTCTAGAAAAAAGATTTTTCCACCCATTTCTTTCTCAGAAAGAAATATAATTTTGATTATATTTTCTATTTTGGATATAGAAAAGATTTAAGGAAATATACTTATTTTTAAATGGACAAAATTGCAACACATAAAAGTGAAATTTCACATTTCATGTTATAATACGTTTAGTGTTCAGAAATCCAAAAGAAGACATTGGAAAGTTGGGCTTGAAAAGTGCCCTTCCTTTTAGTAATGCTACTTCTGTGCTATTAATTATGAAGAAAAAAATCTGTTAGTACATTGCTAATCAACTAATAGAATAGGTTACTGCCTTTTTGAGAATTTGAGACCCTTTTTTTACTTTTATAGCTTTATTCTCTAGCTACTTTCTGATATCATGAAGGTAGTGTGTGTATAAAATGTTACTTTCCAATGTCAGATTCCCCTGTCTGCACCATTCTCTGGACAAAACCACTTGGACATCAAATCAAGAGCAAGGATCCTGCAAACAGGTCAGCAAACTCCTTGAGAATGGTTGGAAATGTCCTACCATGTTAGATGAAATTGTGTTAAACTTTGGTTTCAGGTCACTTGTCACTTCCATGAAAGGTGGGTGTCACTCCCCTTCTCTTGATTATACAACCTCAAGATTCATGTTTGGACTTGATGATCTCAAAGATCCTTTTCAGCCTAAGGTTCTGTGATTGCTCTGTCTCACTGACTTTGGTCCTTGAGTCTTCCTGTAAGCTCACTAATCCTACAGAAACTACTGTCTGATCTTTTCCTCTCAACCTACAGCATAGTTTGTGCTGGGTTAGTGAAGTGAATTGGTGAAAGGAGTGGCTCAAAGACACCGGAGCCAACACAACACAAGATAAGACCAGGAGGAGGAGAAGTGGCATAAGAGGAGAGAGAAGATGGGGAGAACCATAGTATCACACCAAGGTGTTGACAGTGAATTGTTAGGTTGCCTCACCCCAGCTCATGGGACTGCACCCTAATACCTGCTCCTCTGAACATTTTCCCTTGAGTCTTTTCCTTGCTCTTTTCAGTACTCATATCAAAGTATAGAATTTTTTTTCTGTGTGGTCTTTGACAGTGTCTTAATCACATGTACTGGGACCACCAGAAAAAGACATCAGGGAATGCCATTCAAAGTTTCAGTGGTAAAGCACTAAAATGCCTGAGGAAAAAACAGAGATTTTACAAGAACTGAAGAGAATAGTGGAGTTAAAATATATTTATCACTCTCTAGTTGTGTTTTAAAACCTGAGAAATCATCCAACAGCAGCTTGGATTTTAGCAGCTCATATCTTGCCTGCACTGGAGGAAACCTGGTGAAGAGGGGGATTGTTAAACTGTATTAAGGGAATGCTGTTGTTAATGAATATCTTTGAGTCCTCCTGGGCAGCTGAGAAGATAACACCCTCACAGGGAAGGTGGAAAAGTGGAGTGAGCATGGGCAGTCTTGACAGCTGAAATTCACAACTTAATCTGTTATTTGGTTAAACTGAGATGGTAGGTTGCAAATTGTTGTGTCTGCTGAATGGTTCTGTCTCCATGCCAGAGATTGTATTTGCTGCTGGCAGGAAAGGTGGGAAGCCAAGGGAATTGTCTCCATGGCTGAGAAGGCAGGATTTGGCTGAACTTGTCTGCTGTGAGGTACTATACAAAAGAAGACCTCCTCGACAACCAGTGTTATGTAGTTTTCAGAGAGTTATTTATAATTTTAATGGAAAAAAACATAGGGCAGGAGGTCAAGATCACTTTTATGAAAGCTGTAAGCAGCTTTTTCTTCAGTAGGCTTTGGTTTCATTAATTCAAGGTGTTTACATTTTGTCATAGTGCATGTACTTCCCAAACAGAATATGGACAAAATGCTTCAGACATGAAGCTTGCAGGATCAGGACATAGTGGTGTAAGAGGCCATCCTTCAGTCAAAGATGGTTTTAAAGTAAGCTATTTACATTTTCCCCAATGGTCTGTGAATCAAAATCTGGTTATTTACAGCATCTCAGATGAAGGTCAGTGACTTCTATAAATAAGATGGCTGATTGACATTAGACATAACTGATTTTAAGATCAAATAGTCTTAAATGTTAGGTAAAAATGTAGAAACATCTTGTGTGGGCACTTAAAAATTAATTTGCCCCTATTTGCATTTGAACTCAATTTTAGGCCATTAGTATGAAGTGAAACTGATTCAACTAAAAGGTTCAAAATAAGATATTTGCTTAAATCAGTGTAGGTTCAGGTTTAAAACAGGTCTTGGATGAAAGGCACAGCAGCAATGTGTTGTTTAAAAAAATATTGTGGTGATTGTTTTATTATTCATCTTTAGCACAAACCTACCCTAAGAGTGTCAAATATAAGAAATTCATCCTTTCTCTCATATAGGTCCCCCACTATAAAAAAGAAGCAAGCAGATTTAGTGTTTCACTGGCAATAAGTCAAATGCTGCTAAAGACATAAGTCAGTGCCATTTGACACAACTGATAGCTTCCAGTTGAGTAAAAATTCATAAATGTTACTGGCATAAGATCTGAACAGATTTTTAATCTCTGGAGTCAGTAGCAGGGCAGCATGGGGAAAACTAGGGTTATTTTCAGTCTTATGTTTGTCTGATGAATAAGAAGGACCTTTTTGAATTCTTTGCCTGAGAGCTAGCCTGATATTTATCCATCTATCATTGTCTGTTTTTCCTGTGCATTCCTGTTTTATTCAATTGTGAGTTGCTCTGTCTTTTTTAAAAAGGACTTGTGTGTTTGCGTGAGTAGCCACACTTAATATTGTAGTTCTCTTCTTTCTGAGATGGAGATTGTAATTGCTTATTGATGGCCTATTTGTATGCTAATGTTGCTCAATAAAAAAAGCAAAAATATAATTAAGACTCCTGTTTCACTAAAACAGAAAGGGAAAAAGGAAAGCTTGGAAAGGTCAGTGGATTTCACATGATAAATTACTAAATAGTGGAAGACAGAGGATCCTACATCCTACAATGTAATGCTTTCACTATTTATTAGCTATTATTTATTAAAAATGCTGACTATACTTACTTTTTGGTAACTATTTCCTATATACAGTGTATTTAGATATCATGACCCTGTGGTTGGTGGTATAATGTACTGCAGCCTGCCAATTTTCAGATGTAGTGGCTTTCAAGGGAACAGCACCTCTGTTTATTCTCCTGTATCTCATTAAGGCACAATTCACTACAAGTGCAGGCAGAGCTGGCTGGCTCTTGGTGCAGAGGCTCGAGTCAGACTGAGGCTCAGATCCCTTTGCAGACACTCACAGAGCAGCAACCTGCAGCCCCCAAGGCAGAACAAGCAACACCTTTACCAGTGGAGTCAGTAAGTGCTGGCAGAACAGGCTCCTGGCATACTTGGAAAGCAAGGGAAATTTAAACTATATCACAGACCCCTGTGATATAGTTGAGTTTGTTGGATTTTTGGGTTATGCTGTTAGACACAGAATGGAAAAGAAACTTTTGGGCTGAGGGGCAACTGTGGAGCTGGAGGTGGTTGAACAGTGACCCTGCCCAGTTTTCATGCTGCCTTGGCTGTAAGACAAAGCAAATTGAGCTGCCTTACCCGAGGTGAATTAAAGTGTAGCCTCGTGGCTGGGGCTGTGTGGACCAGGTGTGACCTATGGGTGCTTCTCTCTGCTTGGACAGGGGGGCACACACAGCCCACTGAGCAGCCACAACGTGACTGCATCCAGCCATGTGGCTGAGCCTTCAGATGCTGTCCAGGCTTTACTGTTAAAATTCCATCAAACTTCTAATAGGAAGGGAAAAAAAATCCAAATTATGACTTGAATGGTTATACATAACTTTTAAATGTAATGTCTTGTAATGGAGGTGACAGTCCCCTAACACTACTGTCCATGGCTTCCTATTAGCATAAAACATATTTTCAGAATTAACACTCAGAAGTTATTGAATCGTAAAACTACTTCTTCAGGACAATTTTATTTTGTCTTCTTTTATCTGCAGAACACAGAACATAGGAAACAGGGTCTTCCCCACTGTGTATCTTTGCTTCTTTGAGTATATTACAAAATACATTTCTTTCATTTAGTGTTTTCATGTTGCTCCTGGAAAGCAGTTGTTGCATAATCATGGGCTAGTAATACAATTTAAAACTGAATAAAATACTATTTCAGGAAAAATATTTTATTTCCTAAGAAAATTAAGGGTAACAGTAAATTAATTACAACATATGTTCATATATTAAAAAAACAGCAAATCCAAACTCAAAGTGCAGCAAAGTCAAAGATTACTTTAAATTTGCTTTACCTTGTGTGATTGAGGTCATGGAAATGATATTCTGCTATGCTTCAGAGTCACTGCTGTGTGATAACTGCATGTGGAAATTCAATTTATATGCTACCTTCTCTGCTAGTGTTAATAAAAATATTTCTTTAGTAGTTAATGGAGTTATTTAGTAAGCATTGGTGAGGATTTGTTCAACACCATAGCATGTGACCTTTGTTTCTGGGAAAATAAATCCGATAATGTTTGTGTGTTACTGTATGTAATTATCCTCAGCGGAACTTCATATCTTTTCTTCTTGCCATTCTCTGACAAAAGGTAAATTATGAGATTTAGGATTTTAGTCTAGGCATAAGGAACACTTATGTTGAGTCAAGGAACACTTGTATGAAATAATTGACTTTGTTTATATCCACCTGCAATTTATCCACAAGAACAGCACTGAAAGGTGACATTTATCTCACAAGTTTCTCATTCATTTCTCTGCTCTGAATTCAACTTTCATGCAGCTCAAGTGCATGATACATGTAGATGAATATTTATTATAGATGATGAAGTGTCCTTTTGACAGTATAATATACTTCACTATAAAAATAAACAGACTGTGCACAAGGCTGTCTGATTTGACTGGTGGCACAGATAGTACCTCACTTATCTGGTGCTTTTCATCACAAGATCTCAGCACCATTTACTGAAGAGGGAAGTACCATTATCCTTCCTTGGTAATTCCACATCCTTAAGTGGATTTAGCAGTGCTTGAAGATACTGAGACCTCAAAAGTTTCTATCACGACGTCTAGAGTATTCTTACTCAAAATTATATTTAATTTATTTGTATTATTTTAAAATATTGGAAACATTGTGACACTGTAGAAACAGATGCAGATCTGTATTTTGATATTCCCAGGAGTAAATACAAGTTTCTACTCAGGGTGTATTCGATTCTTCAACAGATACTGTGATACCAATAACATAAATTAAATTTTTCTTACCAACAACTTGCTCTCTTATTTGAAATCATGTCTGGAATGTTAATGGAGAGAATTTGCTAAGTTTAGTCTTTAGTTTAACTCTGCTTTAATCCATGACTGCAAAGGAAGGCCAAAACACCCACACTCATACCACATCCAACAAAATGAGAGGTTATAGAATTACAAAATTTTGCTAGAAAGATAAGAATTAAAAATAAATCCAGACTTCACCCAAAAGAAGAGAATAAAACAGAAATTGAGTTTTGAAGAAGCATGTTTATGACAAAGAGCTGAACAAGTTTGCTAAGAGATTTATATGTGTTTTATGCTCTTTTGTCTTTGTTGCTTACGGAGGACCACGTTATCTGGGAGATCTACTTCATGAATTATATCCTGCAGAAATATAACCTGCTGGTAGGAAATTGGTACACAGAAAATCTGAGAACCAACCCATCTATTTAGAAGTCTAATGTGAGGTATCTGGCTTTAAAATGCAGTGCTCTTAATGTTAAACCTGCTCTCTTCTGAAACAAATTGGTACAGAGTGTGCCTGGTGAATGACTTGGCACTTACCACCACCTGCCATGAAGGGTCTTTTCTGGTGTCTGGATGGGATGTGTGGGCAAAAAAAGTTAGGAAAGTAAAATGCTGGATGGGATTTACGGGATGCAAGCCTCCTTGCTTGCTGGTGTTGGCTGATGAAAAAGTCATAGAGCTGAGGTCACGCTTGTAGAGTGAACTTGGCAAGGCAGGTGGTGATTTCCATGGGAGGGGAGAACTGGCTTTGGGAAACTGTGCCATGGCAGTTGTGTTTGCTGGTGAAAGACAAAAGAATCATATTCAGAGCCATTGGATGTGTTTTGGCTTTTAGGCAAAGAAGGACAAGCAATGAAGTCTTTCCTCAGTACCTACTTGAAAACCTGAGATGTTGGTTCTTAGCATGTCAGTGACACATTGCAAATCTTAAAAATAGAAAAGATGGATTTGGTTCTGGTAGATACATTCCAGCTGAGTCTCTTCTTACCATGGTAGATTTTTGTTTACTCTGGTACTTTTCATGGCATAGATGCCACAAGTTAGAGGTCTCTCTGCTGAGGAAATTTTAGAGAAAGGAAAGAAGTGTAAGTAATGCAGTTCTATTCAAGCTGGACCAAGTCATATTTCAATATAAATACTGCACCCTACACCTTTAAGAGTGTCCCTTTAAGCATCTCTGAATTTTCAGTAGAGATGCTACATTTTCTGAAACAGCTGAACTGCCTGATCCTCAGGAATTGCAGCATGATTAGATGATGCTATTCCCTGTCCCCCTGTGCCTGGAGGACAGAGTTAACCTTTGAATTTGTCCATGCCTGAGCTTTAATAAAAACGTTTGTGAAGTTGATGCATTTGAATAGATTTTATCCAGTGAGTAGTAAAGAGCCTATATTGGTGGTGCACATGAAATGTCACACTAGACCTGAGCCTCTCTTGAGCTCCAGGATTGACACAGACATGTACTTCTCAGACCAGCATTTTCTCAAGCTTAAAAATCCCAGTACTCTCCTATAATTTGTTTCTGCAGCGACAAAGAGAATGATGCTTTGTTGGTCCATTTACCTCTGGTATGAAATCAAATTAAAACATCTTCATCATTCATGGCCAATTTAGCTCCAAAAAATGAATATAAACCAACACAATGAAATGAAAATTTTGCTAATCTAAGTGATTACATTAGGGCAGATTACAGCCTTCAGGTGTTAACAGATTTGTTTGTAACGTAGACTCCTGTTTTTAGTGATTGCTGAAAGACCCACATCTAAGGATAGCTGAAACACAAACATTTAATTATGAATTAAATTATTTATAGTATATCTCTGAGTATATTTTTTTTCAGTTTTGTTTTTCGCACAGTCAAATGATTTGATGAAGAATTGAAATATCTCCTGAATTTCAGTTTGGGTTCTCACTGCTGCTTTCTCTTTGAAGTGTCAGCTCTTCAGGAAGAGATTTTCTCTCTCTACTATGCCAAACACAATGAGGTCCTTGACCTGGAAAGGCAGACCTTTGGGAACCTACCCCAATACAAATAAGTGTTAGTAGTAATATAATGACATCCCAGGGTGCAGAATGTGCTGTGAGGTCCTGATTTACCAACAAGGACCCTGTGAGAGGGCTCTGGGCACACTTGTGCACTCAGGCGAGTGGCACCATGGCTCGTCTCATCACAGCCAGCCTGCTCAGAGAGTGAAGCTGTCTCCTGTGCATGACAATTTTTTCTCACATGGTCTGTTTTCTGAAAAGGTAGGAAAAGATGGGTGAAAGTCCTCTTCTATTTTGCTTTGAATTCCTTCTTAATTCCGATGCTTGACAACTGAAAAGATGGAACTCATTTGCAGTTGTATATATTTTTCCTTTAAGTTCCTTTATCTTTCCAGCAGTTTTCACACCCCTAAAAATGACATGCATGTCTCTCACTCAAGCTCCATGCTGATCTTCCTCCCGTTCTTCTTCAGCAAATGAAAACAGTGATTTCAAAGGCTGGGGTCTTAACTGATGTTATTAAGCAAATTCCTCAATGGCAGCAAGGAAACTGAATCTAACAGAGATACAAACAGTGCTCTCTGCTGTACGCTGAAACATCATGCAGTGACTATCACTGCTGAGTGTTTACGCTTCCCGGATTTTCAGAGTTTTGTCTCATATAATGCTGTGTTATGCTTTAAAATTATATTATTATTATTAGTAGTAGTAGTCTATATAACATATCTAGAAAAGAAAAAGGAAAGATGAAAACAGCAGGAATTATACTGATCATTTTACTTCCAATCTGTTTGATCCTCAAATGCCTGGAAAAATCTTACATCAGGAAGAAGAACTGGAAAAGAGGCGGAGAAGGTACTTTCTGGTTTCCAGTGTTAATGTATAGCCCCCAAACTCTCAAAGTCTGTATCTCATTTGAATGCCTAACCACATTTGAAATCAGTGCTGTTTGCTCTGACCCACTAAGGAACACTACTGTGGCACAACACAAACTCTGGCAGTTTCCAAAGCTGTCAGAGAGGCAAAAGGGCTGGAACAACCATGACTTGAATATCAACCTAGGGGAAAAAAAAAAAAAAATTTTTCTTTCCCTAGAGGAAAAAAATGCAATAGTTTAAGCTGTGGCCACTGTTTGAATTTTGACACAAATATACACAACCCTGTGCAGGTGTATGTCAGGGAATGTGGTATTTGGAGGGTTTTAGGCACTCATATCTCCTGCTTCTCCCTGTTTTTCTGCTACTGCACAGGTGTTTATACAAGAATGCTGCAAATTGTCTCTTTCCTCTCTTGTGACAGATGTGTTTTCCTCTTATTCTATCCTCAGAAAGCATCAAGAGTTAGGTGTCAAGAAATCAACTTCTTGTAGCAAAGCTGGGCTCTGTGTGCTCCTGCACTCAGCAAGCAGAAGGGGAAATTCCATCAATGTCGGTAATACTTTGCCTAGATTTCAGTGGAACTGTACAAGGAATAAGCACTGCTCACTGTATCTGTCAGTAGAGATTTATTGTGTTTGTCTTGAAGGTGCCAAGTAGCAGACAGGTTTTAGAAGAGAAAATGAACATGTGTGTTTGCTGAGCAGCTCCTGCAAAAGCAGGGTGAGGGTGCTGGGAAGAACTACGCTGTCATGGAACAGGGAGTCAGGAGATGTTCTGCTTCCAGGTCTCCAGGTGATCCTGGTTACCTAGCCAGCTCTAATCTCTCATCTGGCTAGGTGCTCATTTTCAGATGTCTTGTCATATGTATGTCCAAGACTGAGCAGAGGTGGTCTGGAGCATGGCAGGGCAGTGCCACCATAACAAAGATATGAGGACCAGAAGTGCTGGAGCAGGCCAGTTCTGAACAATATGTCATTATTTTCAGTCTGGAAATTCCTGAGGTAAAAATCTCCAGGCTGCAGGGCTGCTCTGGGAAGGCATTTCCATATGCACAACTTGTCTTCTCTTTTTTCTTCTACCTGTTCTTAGCCCCTGCCAGGAACTGGATCTAAGACTCCACAGACTTCTGGTCTGTGTAGCTGTCCTTATGTTCTTGTGTTTTGTTATGCTAACTCCCTCTATTTTCAAAATGTACTGGAAAAGAGGAGGTACTTTAAACTCCAGTCATTCTTCCTAGGTTACAGAAGGAGACCCAGGGGAGGGTCAGGGGTTTAACAAGTAGATATTGACTTAACACAGACAATGAAGTCAGCAATATTCCTTACAAGACTTACTTATTAGCTGCATAAACCTTATTATCTTTCAACTAAATGGCTTTATATCTAATTTACTATCTGATAAAGGGATAGTCTGAAAACCAGTAGTCACTCAGTATGCTGCTTATGATACCCTGCTTTTTTTTATGCTGTAGCTTATTACTCAAGTTTGTCATTTGTCATGGACAAAAAAGGAAAGATAAAGTTCTTGCTTCAGCTTTGCTGTATTTTAAAAAGAAAGCAGATGATGGCAAATTCTTCATTATTGAGTTGATTGAGAAAAAGGGCAATTAGGACACATGATGGACAGAGGGGAGCCTTAGAAAAACAGCCCCTATCCTAAGTTAATGGGATGTCAACCTGACTATGGAGTTCAGAATTTTGTGTGTAAAAGAGAAGAACTTGTTCCACAGAGAGATACTTCGTTTTCTGACATCACAGTTTTTCTTCTGACATCAGTGCAGAGTCTATGTGCTTCCTTTTGAGCACAGACCAAGTTCCACACTCAAACTTGAAACCCCTACCCTCACTCAGTGCAGACTCTGGGACACTTGCCCATAGGGGGAAGTGCTAGGTGGTGCTGGTTCAGCTGAACTACCAGAGTGCCATCCTGTGATATCAGAGAGCTGATGCCAAGAGGGGAAGTGGGATGGGCTTCTTTCTTCCAGTGCTGCAGGCATGCAGCAAATAATTTTGGAGCTTTTAGGCAGCTAATTGCTGATGTTCTTTAGTTGGCAATATTAATGCAGAGTGTAGGTCAGGGAACACACTGTACCTTAGTTGCTAGCCCACCATCCCCTGCCTGAGGCTCCTCTCTGAAAAGATCAAGTTTCCTCATGCCCAGGATCTTACTCACTTGGGGCACTCAGACAAGTGCACATGCGTCACTGTGTCCCCCGGAGTCACTCAACCTGCTGACTGCCACTAGACACCTCTCCAGCTTAGTGAGAATTAGCAGCAGCAAATGAGTGCTCATATCCTGTCATTTTCTGCAAGACTTGGCATTTTGGCTTAATACAGCTCCCACCAAGGCTGTTATGTTTTACATATAAGCATGTGCATTTTCCAGTGGTTTTACTCTGGGAGTAGCAAATTCCATCAGAAGAGAGGAGAAGACGGTTGGATATTTTTTTATTTCTTGCATTGCCATGACAGGATTCCTTAGAAATAATTTTGGGGATTAAACTTCCTGGAAAAGGAGTGTCCCTTAATATATATGTGTGGATGGTATGAGGACGCACTTACAGGACTTCAGTTCTTCCATTATTTGTCTTTCGAATTACTGGCTTTGTAATCTTATTATCTGTGGGTCCTGTGTTATTTTATTTCCTTATGAAAAAGGAACATAAAGAGAAAGGTGCTAATATCTCATGACCTAATTTAGCTGGAGCCATGCTCTTCTTTAGCATCACAATGGCTACGTCAGTGGAGAATTCCCAGGCCTAGTGATTTGTCACTCCTATATTTAGATTCCCAGTCATACTTATTTGCACATACATTGCACAAAACCAGTCTCCATCAGCTTTCACAGCAGTCTTGGGGAATTGCTCTGTATTCTGCTCAAGCCTTTTATCCTTGAAGGAAAAAAAAAGACAAGGGAACACTGAAACGCACCTTATTTTTTTTTTTTGTTCTTGATTCACCTTTTTGATAGTGGCAGGTTGTGCATACTATCACCTTCTCTCTCTTCCAGAATAAAAACCAGCTGGCTTTTGACATTCCTGATCAGCTTTAGGAGTCAGCTGGGTGCCAAGTTTCGCTCTTCTTGGTATTATGCAACACTCCTACAGAGCCCTCAAGCAGAACATTAGAAGCCTACACAACCTTAAGCTGAAAACTAGAGGTGTTTGTACAATGAGGCAGCAATTTTGAAGATTATGCCCTTGAACGCCAGTGCTTCTTTGTGGATGGGTCAGAAAGTTTTCATGTCCTTTTTCCCAGTACTGCAAGCCAGCTGGATGCAAGCCAGATCCTGTCTAGAAGCATGGTAGTATTAGCCTGGGCCAAAAATTCCTCTCTAGTGACAAGGCATCTAACTCAGGCTCAATGCCACGTTGTTGCAACCAGACTTAACTATGTGTGTTTTCATGGAACATGCACGGAGCAGAGGCAAGATGGAGGTGTCTGCCCCGAGTGTCCTCTTCACTTTCTTCTGAGGGTTCTGCCCCACACTGACTTTGCTTGAGCTTTGACTTGTACAGAATTGCATTCAAACAACCTGGATTGAAGAATTCTGGCTGTAGATTTATCCTTTCTGATAATTAGATAAAAGTAACAGTCCTGTCTTTGTTTCTTCTCTGTTGATAAATCAGACCCCAGAGTATGTAGCAATTGAAGAGGTTTAGAGGATCTGAAGATACAGATTGCATTGATTTGTTACCAAGCTATCACAACTTATGTCCTTCTCAAAATTCCATTAATACTCCATCTAAAGAATAAATTGTAATGATTTTTTCCTCTGCCACAGCTGTGCTTTTAGTATGCTGATGGAAAATATGTTGGAATTTTGACTTATATTCTAGTTTGAAATAGATACATCAGTTTATACCAGGCAGTAATTCAACTGGAAAACTCCTTACCACACCCAAAAGAAATGAAATGAGTAATTACAAATATTCTCTTTAATCATGGAAAAGAACCTTGTATCCAAATTTATGCAGACTCCCTTAAAGACATGACCAGGTTCTCCTTTCATCATCATCAGATTTGCTTTGTGTCTCTCAGTTAGCTTCCCTTAAGTTGCACCACTGGTTTATGCTAGAGTTACAGAGAGATCTTGCTCCCAGGCATCTGAGGAAATTCCATCCTCTTCCTAATTTTTTGTGTCTTTTGTTATTTCTCGTATGAACTGGTATCATAAATATTTAGATGGAAATGGCTGATGGGAAAATTGTATGGTTTCTAAGTTCAATGAGCCATTAAATAGGTTCTAATAATCTCAATAAAAGTTTGGAATATTTAATAATGAGAATCAGACATATAGGTTGCTTGGTTGCAACCAGTCTCTCAGTAAATATTGTCAGTGGCTCATACACTATGGGTTCCTCAACACCCTCAAAGAAGAGCCTCTGGGAATGGGGGATGGAATCAACCAAATAATGTGTAAATAACGCGCTGTTCAAGAAAATATAGCTGGGTTTTTTGAAAATGCTGGTCACTGTATGCTTTTTATCATCTCTGTGGAAGATTTAGAGGTTTTCCAATAAGCAATTAGACAACTAATCACACTTTGCATATTTAGTAATTTACACTTGTGTTGCATGTAACATCATGGGCTGCAGTGGCCTTTACTAGAATTGACACTCTCACGAAATGGAAACTTAAGATGAACACAGTCACCTTTGCCAAGGCAAAGGCCCCTCATGTCTCAGAGACTGGGCAAGATGTTAGTTTAATCAAATTACATCGGGCACAAAGCCAAGGGGGAAACTTTGGTTAGCAGTGTCTCCCTCTAGAACCCATCTCTTCCTTGACTATATAGTGAATTTATGAATTACTTAATTAGGTAATTGAAAATGAGGTAAAGTTAGGGTCCTAATGTACATTGCAGGCATCCTCTTAAATCTTAGATTCAACTAAGATAAGATTTAAACTAAGAAAAATTAAATATTTATCAGGAAAGGTGAAGACATTCAAAGGCCTGATATGTGTTTCTACAAAAATTTCCTTGAATAAATGTGAAAATCTTCCCTACCTTGGTCAGTGATATATGGGCCAAACTCACAAGAACATTTTTGTAATGAGCAGTCTGCTTATGTCATAAAATTATAGAATGGTTTGGATTGGATGGGACCTTAAAGATCATCTCATTCAAACTCCCTTGCCATGGGCAGGGACACCTTCCACTAGACCAGGCTGCTCAAAGCCTCATCCAACCTGGCCTTGAACATTTCCAGGGATGAAGCATCCCCAGCTTCTCTGGGCAGCCTGTTCCAATATCTCACCACCCTCACAGGAAGGAATTTCTTCCATATATCTAATCTAAATCTTTCAGTGTGAAGCCTTTCCCCCTTGTCTTAACATTACACATTGTCTCCAGTTCTCTTGCAGCTCCCTTTAGGTACTGGAAAGTCACAATGGGGATTCCCTGTAGCCTTCTCTCCTCTAGGATGAATGGCACCAGCTCTCCCAGACTCTTTAGGAGAGGTGTTCCAGGGCTCTGATCACCTCTGTGGCCTCCTCTGGGTTCACTCCAATTGCTCCATGTTCTTCTTATGCTGGAGGCCACAGAGGTGGCCACAGCACTCCAGATGGGGTCTCACAAGTGCAAAGCAGGCGGGGAGAAACACTTCCATCAAGCTGCTGAGCACACTTCTTTTGATGAAACCCAGGATATGAGCCCAATATCCTTGCTGGATGTTTGATCTTGTGACTTCTGAAAGGTGGCAGTAAATGCATCCAACTATGGAGACCCCAAACTACAGAGACCCCCATGCTTGTTTTACATTCTCTAGAGGTGTCTTTCTGCAAGGCAGGACCATGTCTGTCCATTGTTACAGCCATTTATGATATTTGATGAGATAGATCAGAGCTTCAGGGGGTACAGCTGCAGGAAGCAATAAACTAGTTCAACATTCTCCTAGCTCGTATTAACTAGATAAGAGGTACTCACATTAGCTGTACTGTACACCTTTTAAATTTTGCAGTGGAGGAAGTGTGAGAACAGGGAAAGGAGAGATGCTTGATCTGCCCTACACCTTCCTTGCTCTTATCTCCTTGTGCAAATGATAGATGAAGTTACTACGCCTGTAATCCCTGCTGAGTGAACAGAAAAAAGAATGAACAGTGTTTCCAAAACATTTGCAGCAAGATTGCATAATCCTTCTGCGGAGATCTGCAGGCTCCAGGTGGCCAGCTGTTTGTGCAGCTGTAGCTCTTCCTGGAGCTCTGGCCATGCCCACCTGGATTTTCTCTGATTTAGCAGGGGACATTAAGCACCATTGCTCCTATGTTTGACTTATGGATGACTTTACTTACTTACGGATGCACACACCATGTGTAGGGTGGGACAGTTATCCCTCTGAAGACATTAATTTTGGGTTTGTTCATCATGGGAGCATTAAACAGCTGATGAGCTAGGTCTCCTATCCCTCAGACCACTGTTTGTTCAATTGTGTATTGGTATTTTCTATATCTGATAAATCTGTCCTCTGTCCATTTAAAATTAATATTACATTAGCTGTTTAGTGTGGGAACTGATTCTTGGTTGTGCCTTACTCAGCTTAAGAGGACTCTGGGGCACAAAACCTGCAGATGTTGCCTTGATAATAACCAAGCTTGCATTTCATGGCATGTATCCTGGTTTCAGCTGGGATAGAGGTAATTTTATTCTTAGTAGCTGGTGTGTTTTGGATCCTGTATGAGAATAAAGTTGATAATATGCTGATGTTTTGGTTGCTGTTAAGCAGTGCTTACCCTGAGCCAAGGACTTCTCAGTGTCCTGTGCTCTGCCAGTGAAGGAGGTGCACCAGAAGCCAGGAGGGAGTATGGCTAGGACAGGTGACCTGAACTGGCCAAAGGGATATTCCACACCCTAGAATGTCATGCTCCATGCATAAAAGGGGGAGAATTGGTCAGGAGGGGTTGATTGCTGCTTGGGGTTGCGCTGAACATCAGTCAGTGGGTAAAGAGCAACTGTATTGTGCATCACCTGCCTTTCTTGGATTTTATTCCTCCCTCTTTTTGCTTTTATTTATAATTACTATTATTATCATCATCATCATCATCATTTTCATTATCTTTATTACTGACAATATTATTTCACTTATTGAACTGTTCTTATCTCAGCCCATGGATTTTACCTCTTTCAGATTCTCCTCCCTGTCTCACTGGGGGTGGGAGGAAGGGGTAGGGCTAGGTGTGTGGCTGTGTAGTACTTAGTTGCTGGCTGGGGTTAGAGCTCAACAACATGTATACACATCTATAACTGGGTTCCTCTTGCATATTTTGGAAGCACAAAAATGTCCTTTATGTTTAGTGGTGGACACCCAAGTTTGTTGATCAGGTTCTACCTGGTAAAAAAAAGCTGAACACATTCACAGTGATTTATTAATTAAAGTACACTGATGGAGAGAACAACCAGAATTAGAATAGGTAGCATGATGTATTGCCCTTTCAGGCAGCTTTACAAATGGTGAGCCCTATATCTGCACGGAGTTTATGTTACATTTAGGCTCTTGACAAGGAATCCAATCTGTGTGGGAAGTCTCTCATGGGTGCACAGAATTCCATTAATGACAGCAAGGGCCCATCCAGGCAGCAGGACACACATGTGTCTAGGCACATTTATTTATTTATTTACTTATTTATTTATTAACAAAATGCTATCATTTATTGCAAAAATGTTTTATTTCCAGGGTGAAAGAAAGCACTTTCACACATTCTGCTGTGGCAATTCCAGACAGCTCTGTGTGTCTTATCAAGCCGATGACACTAAGATAGTGGAGGGTCATATGGAAATTATGTGCCTGGAGTTTTGCCAGAGCTACTGAATCACATGCTTGGTTCTTTCTAAAAGCAGTTGTGATCTTTGGAACGTTGTACCATTAAACCTGTACTGGCCATTAGCATGGTGCTCACTTTTCACAGACAGCTACAAAATAGGTGGAAGGTTCTTTTTTTCTGGCTTGCTTTATCACCCATGTGTCTGGAAATTTGGGTAGGCTGAGATAGTCCTTCTACTCCTCCTCCACATGCAAACAGGTGCTCTATGACATAGGGCATCTGTAGCTGTACTTTCTAATTTCTTTCAGGTAAAAAATCTGTTCAGAACTTGCTTCTGAGAGCCCAATCAAAGGGAAGAAAACCCTTTATTGACAGGACACTCCTGTGTGCTAATTAACTGATAGGCAGAGGAGGTGGGAACTGTCCCTGTACCCTCCTTTAATCAGTTGCTGGCAGAAATCTGAGATTCTTCCTCATCATGGCAACAAGTGGAAAAATATAGCAGAAAGAGGAGCATACTTTCAGTGTTGAGTTGCAAGTGTGGCAAAGGTCTGACTTGTTTGTAAAGCCTCTGCCAGTGCAGTGGCAGCTCAGTGAAACTGGGCTATTGTAGTAAGTGTGATTATTCGCAGCCTGTGTATGCCCTTGTGTGCCTCTGCAGCCATCCATGGGGGCTGCCAAGGTCTTTTCTTTGCAACACCCCTTGTTCTCCGCTCTAACAATAACCTCACTGCGTAGCTTTGGCTGGCACCTCGCTCGTGACTGTTAGGCAGGGCTCTGTTTGCAATTAGATACAGCAGGCCACTTTCAGAGTGAATGCTGAGCCTGCAATTACAAATTCAAGCCTACAAAACCACAGCTGCAGCATGGCTAGAATGGTTTCTCAGAGGTGTTCTTGCAGCAGAGTGTGGCTGGGTGCGATGACTGATGTGTAGGGTAGGTAAACTCATACCTCTATCTCTTCATTTGTGGTCTCAGGCTATGATCAGGCATGTTATTCCAGATAGAATTGAGCCAGGGTAAGAGTTTATAGTCCCTGTATGCTTGCCATGATTCTCCTTACTGCTCTGGGTACTCCCACCCTATACCTCCTGAAATAGCTGTTTATGTAGTCCTTTCCCACCCTAAGCTTCCCTCCTCACCAACGGGGAGAGCGTTTAAAGTTAACAATGTAAACAACATTTATTTATCTCTTGATTGACTGTTTTTCTGAATGGTGTGGTTTTGGAAGGGTAGTTTAAGGTTGCTCTATACTTGTGGGTTGGTGAGATTTTTTACCAACTTACCCTTCCCAAGTGAAGACAGACCCACTTTTACCACTAACATGGCCAGACTCTCCTGCTGTTCCTCTTTGTGCTAGGCTCAGGTGCTGATCACACACATGCATGAACCTTTTGGTAATTGAATGAGCTGACTCCGCTCTCAGAAGGGTAAAGTGAACACTAGAACTGGTGAAGGAAAGGACTGGACTGGGCAGCTGGGGCAGAGACAAAAGAGTACAACCATTTACTGACAGCACACGCCTACAGATGTGAGTAGATGAGGCAACCCTGGGAGCTGTAGGGAGCATCTCTTGTACAGCTCCACTGCAAGATCTGCAGGGTTGGCAACTTCAGGATATGGGAAGAGACTGATGATGAGTTGATGACCTCCCCACTAAGGCTTCTGGATGCCTGGCAACTTATTAAAGTGTTCAGGGAGGTAGAGATCACTAAATGCAGCCTTTTGAGAAACTAGCCAGGAGTTTGTGGCTTCTCCAGGCTGCAGCTAGAAATACAATCTGCTTTTGGAACCATGGGAAGTTGTTCGGTTAAAGCTCTTGAGCATGCTTCATTGAAGGGGTGCCTCAACAGTGCCTGTTTCTTTGAGATCTGATGGAATTCTGGTGGGATGAGGACATGCATCTACTGCTGGGTCCTGCCTGGGTCCTCTCCCAATGCCAGGCGAGACTGGCTTGGCAGAGAGCTGATCCAGTGAATGGCAAATATGAACTGTCCTGCAAGTGGTGCTGAGCGTGAAAGGGAGGAATAGTAACCATGGGGTTTAATTACAATATTTGAATTGGTTTGATTACCTATGCCCAGCATCTTCAGACTCCCCACTCTCCTAGAGAAGAATGGGGAGCTGTCCATGACCCGTGCAACACACCTCGCAGGGCAGATGTGTATCTGTGTGCCACTGAGTGGCAGATAAACATCTTTGCTCTTCTAGCTCAAATGTAGGTAAATGAGAGGACCAAGCTCTGATTTTCCTCAGTTTTCAACTGAGGCATGTCTTTGTAACCCAGCATGTTCCTGTTTATACAGAGAAATGCCAGCTCAGCAGTGATGAGCAGTATGATTTCCCACTCTCCTTGGTGCTTAAGCTGGGACATTTTGTTACAAGTGATTAGGCCATTAACTCACCAACTCCAAACAGGACTAAGAAGGAATTAAATGCTGTGGGAAAGATGTGTTCAGTGGCGTTTTAACTTGCTCTGTTCCTCAGGGCAAGATCCATAAACCTCTCGGATGTAGCCAGAGACCTGTTCAAATAAACCCTGACCCTGGGCACTTCATTGGTGAATGCATTGTGCAATTTCACCCACTCTTTCCATCAGACATTTCAGACACCTCCTCTGTAGTCTCACCCTTCATAGGAGCTGAGAACTACGGTAGCTATAAACTTGAGGAGTAATGAAGCTCATCCCTAATTGAAACGAACACCTCAGATTATATGTTGGAGCTTCCTGTTTTATTAGAGGCTGTTCCCTCCCCCTGTGTTGTCATTGAAGACATTACACCATGGATTTGCAACTTCCCCAAATAATGAGGACTTTCTGGTGGAAAGACCTGGGCTGGAGGAGTGAGAAGCCTGAGAAACTCGACATCCCAAATACCCCATCTCCCACACAGCCAGGGTGTGTGCGAGCCTGGAGGATTTCTGCAGAGGGAGGTGGTGATAAGGCAGTCCTGTTTCACAGCTCAGCTGGTGTGGAGCTGTGAGATTCCTTCAGCAGAGAGTTTCACTGATCCCTGCCTGAGATCCCTGCCCATGAGCCAGCCCAGTGGGGAACACGCCTGGCCCTTCCAAACCCGCTGCAGGACAAACTGCCAGTGCAGCTGTAACCTCAAACCCATCAGTCCAGAGAGGGATGAGGCTCGAGCTCATGCTCAGCTCTGTGTCTACTGTGCTCTTTGGGGAGAGGAGGGCAGCACTGCAGTCCCCATCCAAGATTTTCTATTTCTTCCATTTTCCAGCTTTTCTCTTCCTTGAAGACAATGGATGAGCCAGATTCCCTACAGAGGTCCTGACACCCTTCTCCCAGCTGCTCTGGCCTCCCCTCACTCTCTGCCCTTGTGTGGGGGGGGGCTCTGTGGGGGCCCATGGCTCTCTGGGCAACCTGTGCACCTCAACTGTGACAGACACCCCCAAGAATATGGGAGCAGGATAATAAAGTCATGGAATCATCAGGGCTGGAAAAGACCTGCAAGGTCACTGACTCCAGCTGCTAACCTAGCACTGCCAAGGAAAGCCAGCTCCCCATCTCTGTCAGCTGCATGTTGACCTTTCAGGATTTATTTTGTGCCACTTTTGTAATTAAAATGTGTTAGAAAGGATGTGCAGGCTCCTTGCTTTTTGCAGAAGGACTTGGCTTTTTTCCATGTGTTCATGCTGTGGGCTGTGTGAAGGAAAGCAAAGTGGAGTCTGCTGTGATCTCATGCTTGGCTTTCACCAGCTTCTCTCTAGAGACACACAAAATTTTGGCTAGCAGGGGCTTTACAAAATCTTGAAGATCTGTAAAATGTTCTATAGAACCGGGAGTATGGAGAGGTGATGCAGCGGTTCTCAGCTTCTCATCTGAATTTTGTAGCTGAACCCAATTTTTGGCTTTAGGTTCAGTGTGCACATCTGGGAAGTAGGTCCTGGAATGCTAAGGTGGGTCCCCTCAGCTCAGCTTGTTCCCACTTCCACAGCTTATCTTGTAGGAGATGTGGGGAGAGACCTTCACCAAGCAACAGGCCAGACTGTCCCCATCTCTGTAGCTTAATGTGCTCACAGACTCACTGCAGCAGAGGTAGGAAGGTGACCTCCAACAGGGTTGGTCTTCAGCTGGCAACAGGCCTCTGCAAAGGCAATGGCTTTGCACAGCCCATCATTTTGCTGTTTCTTTGCAGTGACATGGGCTTGGCTGGTGTGATGCTTACAGATTAAAGTCCCTGTCTTAGAAACACCAGGGAAGCATTAGATAATGAAGGCAACACAGTCTCCATGCCGCCTGTGGGTGGGTGGAAAAGACAACCTTGTGTTTCCTCACACTGAGATCAGTGCCATTCAGAGGGTTTTAATGAGTTATACAGAAAGAGTCAGGAATAAAACAAGGAAAAAAAAGAAAACCTCGCCCTTCTGTGAAAGCAGAGTCGCAGCAACCCCCTGAATCTAGATAGTCAGGACTGGAAAAGAAAATGGCCTCACCCATAATTTATGGCTCACTATATAGCCACAGAAGCTTTGCCGCTTGCAAATACGACCCTTAGTGGGTTATTAACCCGAGTCTCAAGAGGCTCACGTTAACACATTCATCCTCTTAATTAATTAGCTGAAATATGCATGCCTTCCTCTGATGCTAGTTTGCAAAGGGTAACATGAATTTTGATTATACTTAATCCCATATGAAATACAACAGACGCTCACACTATGTAAACACTGACAGGGAACTTAGAAACCTCTGTGATCCAACAGGATCTGATCACAAGTGTTGGTGTCTGGCAATCCGAAAAAATATTTCAACACAGAACTGCCATGGTATTAAAAATAAAGTGGTGTTTGTTTCATCATAGGCTGGTTTTCGGCAGCAATGGATGCAGTTGAAATACTAATGCCAGTCAGGCAGTCATGTTACAGAGGCATTCTCAATACACTTTTCAAACTTTCTTTGTGGAAGAGATATAAATTTATTTGCATCCAGAAGCCTGCCCTCTACAAAGCTGCTATAAAGCCTTGGCAGTGAATAGCTGACTTCGAATGTCCTGCTACACACCTTTCCCAAACATTTGATACACAGCAGGTGAATGTGAAAGGCTTATCAGTCCAACCCAGTGTTATTTCCTGTCATAAGTTTGCACAACAAAGGAAGTTTCTGTCCTTGCTGAGCTTTGGTGTTGCGATATGTACTGAGGTTCCTTCAGAGAAACCACTTTAATCCTTGGGAAGCTGAAATCACAGAGAAAGGGACAGGGATATTGCTTCTGCAAACTACAATTTTATCAGCACCCAGCTGTATCAAAGTGTGCGACGTGGGAGGCAGCACGAGCGATGGAGGGATGCTTGCCCAGACTTCTGCTTCAGCAGAATACCGAGAGAGCCGGGACCATGTTTCCAGTGTTACATTTTAGTTTCTCAGTGCTATAAAACAGGAAACAAAAAAGAAAGCCTGGGACTTATATTTAAACCTATTTGGTTAGAACTTCTTTTAGGGAGAAATCTTTTGAGGAAGATGAAGGGATGATGCGTTGACCACTATGCCACCAGAACAATTTTCTGCCTTAGGAAACTCCTGTGACTTCATATTACAGGTAGATGGGTTCTGCAATGCCCTGAGTATTTATTCAAAAAGTCTGTCAATTTAAAGGGGACTTGAGATCTCCTGCTTTTGTGTGAATGGCCAATGAAGAAAGAGAGCTGGACTTCCTGTGGTTTCATGACAATAGAAATACACTTGCTGATCTTGTCAGCCCCCAGATCTGCCCTTGAAATGCTGCGAGGGCTGACAGAATGCTGCTCCTCCTCTTTCCCACCAGCCCCATCTGATGGGGGGGAGCACACTGCTATTCCTTATCCTTGCCTGTAACCAGAGGCTGGGAAGAGTAGCTCCTGACCCCATCTCAAATAGATAAGGGGCATAAAGTGGCAGTGCAAGCCAGTACAGCAAGGACCAATCTAAGTGCATTTGCCCTTGGCTGTTCCGTGTCCTGTCCTGAGGTGCTGAGAGGGCTGAGGTCCCTGTCCTGCCTTGTGCCCACTGGGGCATCCTCCATCACAGAGCAGAGCAGCTGGGGGATCACAGCCTCCACAGGCCTGTTATGGTGTGCACATGTTTCCAGCTGTGATGGAGGAAAAGAGACGAGAAAAAAAGGGAAAATAGGTCTTCTGAAGATCATAGAAGCATAGAATCATAGAATATCCTGAATTTGAAGTGAACCATAAAGATAATTGAGTCCAACTTCTGGCCCTGCTCAAGAGAGCCCCAAGAACCACACTGTGCCTGAGAGTGTTGTCCAATGTTTTTCCTAACATCCAATCTAAACTTCCCCTGAAACAGCTTCATGCTGTTCCCTGGGATCCTTTCACTGGTCACTATAGAGAAGAGATCAGTGTCTGCCCCTTCCTTTTCCCCCATGGGGAAGCTGAAGACAGCTGAGACCTTCCCTCAGTCTCCCCTTCTCCAGGCTGCTGATGCCTTACTTGTGAAGTCTGACTCAAAACCACTCAGTGTTCATGAGCATGAACGTAAATTCAATCACTTGTTTTTTTTAATGTCAAGGACTTGGGCAGAGTCATCTTTGCTGGATATTAGACAAAATGTGGGAAAATTTGACTGAGGGAGGAGTCTGTAAGAAATGATACGTGCATATGTGCAGGTATAAACCCATATATGTGTGCAAACATCTGCCTTTGAGATGCAGTGCCTTATGCAAGTGTAGAAAGAGGTGTCTTCTGCAAGGGGTTTTATTCTTTCAAATAAAATCAATGAGAGTGTGTGCTAAATGGAGGTCTGTCTGCATACGCAAATTGTTACAATTTAACTAAATAGGTTTCTAAATTAATTTAGTTTAGTCAGTACAACCCCTTTAGTAGCTAACATTGATTCAGCTTAATTGAGTTTGTTCCCAAATTAAGCTAAATCAGCATAAAGCACTCAAAGCATTAAGGGGCTGGCAAGTTCTGCATGAAAGCCAGGCCTGGGTGAGCTGGGGGGTATCCTGATATCCCCAGTGTCCCTGTGTTCTGTGATGGTGAAGTGACCAGGGAGTGCTGCTCCACCTACTTGGTGGAGGTGACTTGGGACAGCCACCTTGAGGAAGATGACATCAGGATCTTGTCTTGTTCTTGGTCCTAAACAGGGCTCTTAATGTGTGACTTTGTAATATCATTAGAGGTCAGTGTCACTTGGGAGCTTCTTACATGACTATTATGTGTCAAGTGAACAGCAAAAGTTTTTACTGCAAGACATTGGTAGTGGATTTCAACCAGAGAAATATAGTCATAATTTAAAGTACCCCAAACCCATTTTTGAGGAGAAAGTAGCACAAATTCTCTTGTTTTTCTTTTGACCTGGAAAGTAAAATTCTTAAAATCGTGGGCTGACAATATGTCCTTTATGTTCAAGGAAACATAAAGCATTGCTCGAGGAAAAAAAAAAAAAGATGTAAAGTGCAGACAGAACTGGCTTTTCACTGTATTATTTCCTGCAGAAGTTTTTCTTGGATATTGCTATAATATATATTAATAATGGGACAATATTTCTTTATAGGGTGTATAATTCAATGAAACATATTAACGAGACAGTCACTTTAAAACAAACATGTTCTTCACATCCAATGTCAGAAAAAAAAATGTTTTGTTTTGCGGATGAATCTAATATGTGTTAGCCAGAAGCTGACTGTTAACCAGGGTAACATAAAAGCTACTGTAAATGGTCCTGGAAAACCAAGGGAATAAAATCCCCTCCTTTAGTATTCCCTGGGAAATGTTGGTTCATTGTGTTGTCTTCAAGGCAGAGTACTACAATTCAGCCCATAGGGTAAGTGGATGTGTCTGTAGTAGGTCATTTGGCTTCAAATGAGTGTTCCCACTTCCATCCCTTTTTTTTTTTTTTTTAAAGTAAAGTAGGATTTCTGTCTGACAGGTCAGACTGGAAGTGAAAGAAGAGATCAGCAAAGGGGGACTGAGCTCTGTTTTTACACCAAAGACTTTGTGGGCTTTTATAGCAGGAAAGTCTTTAAGACTTTGAGGACTTCAAGAGATCATGAAGGCAGGACAGCAGCAGAACTGCCTCTTCAGGGGCCCCCTAAATGCTTTCACATCAGGCACGTGTTGTGGACAACAGAAGGTCCTTGTTTAGTAATGAAGAAAAAGCTAGCAGTTTTGCTTCTCCACAGCCAGATTTTAAAGCCATAATTGGATCTTGTAACACTGCCAAGGTAAAGGCAGAGGGCCACGACAGGGAAGCCTGACACTGCAAGTGAACTGAAACTAAATATAGTTCTCATGCAGTTTAAAAAAACACACATCAAAGCCCAGAGAACCCAGCCCCATCTGAGACTCTTGCAATGGAACAAAATGAGAAAACGACGATGATAACATATGTATTTTACTGTGGAGCTACAGGCAGGCAAATGAAATAATCTGAGAGTGGCTTTGGCTGGTTGTGATTAAAGATTATTACGCACTGAGCAATCAGACAGAATCCAAAACCTGGCTGCTGAGAATGCTCCTGAGTAGAGGGAGCTGGGTGAGCCCTGTGCAGACACAGGGACAGTGGGTGCTGGGCATGGCCAGGCTTGGTGAGAAGCTGGGGTATGTGTCTCTGCTGGCAAGCCAACATGGTTTGGGGCTGCACAGGGAGATCCTATCACTGCCCCCGTGGTAGCAGAGCTGTTTCATGCAGGCTGTTTCAATTGCTGGGCATCTGCAAGTCTCCTTTCCAAATGACAGTGGTGTCTGCTGCCCTGTCTCCTTGAGGGTGGCAATGCCAGCCTGTCCTGGTTTCAGTCAGGACAGGGTCAATTTTTGCAGTAGGCAGGAGGGAGGAGTAGGCAGGGAACCTGGATCATTCTGTAACACATCACATCATTTTCCAAGAATGGGGGAATGGGTCCTTTTGTGTTTGGGGTAGCCTGACAAGTGAGTGGTTGGGTGTTGTTGGGGGTGAGAACCCAGGAGTGAATAATTCATTTCTTGTACATGACAATATTGTTGATCTTACTGTTTATTTTCTTATCTCATTGCTGTTTCTAGTAAATTGTTCTTGTTTCAACCTGTGATCTTTACCTTTTGTGTCTCCAAGTCTCCTCTCAAGCCTGCCACATGGGAGGGGGGAGTGAGAGAGAGGCACATGGTTTGGAGTGATTTCAGTGGGAACACTAAATTGGAGAATACCATTCCTAAATTCCAAGATAGTATGGTCCTTGCTGCACTCTGAGTGGTTTGTCTGGGTATTTGCTAAGTCATCCCAGAGTCCCAAATGTCTGTAACAAACTCAAGAAGCGTGTGGAAAGGGCAGAGTGCTGTGAATACGGACTTGGCTATCTTGGTTATCATCTGCCAATGACCTACAAGCCCAGTAAAAGAATACTGATGGGTAGAAAACAGATGGAAACAATAGTCAGAAAGAGAGTTAATTTTTCCTGGGGCTAAAGGGTTGGACTAGTCAACTTGCAGACATTTCTTCTAGCCCTACACATAACAAATGTTGTGTGGCGATCTTTGGATGGCCCTCTAAGGCCAGGCTTATTCAGAATTTGGAATTTGGTTGGTATCATTACTCAGACCAGAAGTTATCTGGCATGTGGGAGTCTGGATTGAGGCTCAGATAGCCCTTCCCCTCACCCAGATGATATGCATTCCTCAGTTTAGCAAGGACCACAAAAGTGGAAACAAAATAAAAATTGAAATGAACATCCGAGATATTTTCCAGCGTGGGAAAGCAAATCCATTAGAAGTGGGAAGCTTTTCAGAGTGTTTTGCATTCAAATTGCACCTTTTATCCTAAGAGATCAAGTACTTCACACATTACAGTCAGCACCCCGCTCAGTGCAGCCATTTCTGGGGTGGAGCACAGGAGAGGAAGATCAAATATGTCTAAAGACACAGGGCCAAAAATGCTCACAGGAAAAGTGAGCATCTCTATAAAGCCATGAAAGCAGTGGCATCTAGAAAACCTACAGAAGGTACAGACTGTGCAGATCACCTTAATCTATTGAAGTGGAAAATAGAAGTGATTTTTATCCAATGGAACTGCTGTAGATATTTTCCCTGCCCAGAAGGCTTCCAAATCCTCTTCCAAGAGATGCAGGAGATTTATACTGCACGTGAAAGGTCTGTCTGGCCAGAAGGAATTGCACGCTTGACTTCTGAAAAGAAACACTAAGGAAAATAGAGTTTTCATGAAGAAAGCATCTGTTAGCTTTCATTCTTCCCTTTCATGGGAAAAAATGTGTAATGAAAAAATGAGGTTTTCCTCATATGGTCAGTGAGGAGCTGCAGCCCTTTAGCTTGCTCTTTCTCTCTAATATACAAGGGGATTCCACACTCACCTTGGTGTTAAGCCAGCAGAAACCTGTATGTGGGGATCCAACCAAGAAATTATGTAGTCTCTTTGTTTACCTGTTGCAATGCAGGATTTCCAGCTTTTCAGCAACCTACACGCCAAAACTAAGGGTGTTGGGTCTTTGTTTTTGGTTTTGTTTGTTTATTTATTTTTTCTGTGGTTTTTTTTTTTTTTTGTTTTGTTTTGTTTTGTTTTGGGGTTTTTTGACTCAGTGTTTTCTATTTAGCCCCACATGCAACTTTTTGGAGAGCAAGCCTTTCCTATATCCTTTCAGGAGCTGGACTCAGTGATCTTTGCGGGTCCCTTCCAGTGCAGGATATTCTGTGATTCTATGTCTTGCCAACAGTTTTTACATGATTTAATCTATTAAACCTTATCAATTTCATTCTTAAAAGAAAATAATTTAAAAACATAATATATTGTATAACATGGAGGCAGAACCATAACCTCTAGGCACTTTTGTGGGGCACACTGTGGGAACTGAGGAATGGTATGGAAGGTTTGTCCAGGAGGTACAACTGGGTACAACTGAGGAGCTACAAGGGAGGCACTGAGTACCAAGCCCTGGTACTTGGGAAAGAACAGGAGAGAGATCAGTTGAACATTTCTGGTAAAGGAAGAAAACCAGAGACAATAAGCAGGGATTTTGATTACTGATCAACTCATTGGGATGGGAAGTGGCTAATTTTTTTTTCCAAGCAACAGGAAGAGACAGCAGTAGGACAACTCTTTCAATAGTAAGATGTAATAATTGCTGTGATACCTCTGCCAAGAGCAACATAGGTAGATACAGATGATCTATTATGTTCCTGGATGTAGTGAAGATGATTCTGCTTCAGAAGGTGGGAGGAAATGGGCAAGGGAGCAGCTGCCTTAAGCCTGTTTCTGACCAGCAGAGACAAACACCCTGACAATCTAAAGATTGGGTGGTAGTTTGGATGAAAGCAAGCATGAAATGATAAAGGTCATTATTCAAAGGGAAAAAGCTAGACCAGCTGAATATGGATAATGACTCCAAAAAAAGTAGACTTCGGCAGACTTGGGGAACTGGTAAGTAAGGTCTCTGAGGAAAATAATCTCAGGTATAAAGGAATGCAGGAAAGCTGGCAGTTACTAAGCCTATTTTAAAGGCAAATTCCTCTGAAGCAGAATGCATTGGAAACAGAGTGAGAGACCTGTATAATTTCCTCTGGAGCTCTTCAAAGACCTGAAAATGAAAAAGACTTGACAAATGGAGAATGCAGAGACCCCAAGCAGAGTTTCCACTGGATTATTTTCCCTACCATAAGGTGAGGCTAAAAAAGCAACAGTCCTGAGTCTGGCTTTGAAGAGCCCTGGCTGAGTATGCAGCAGAGGGGGCTGTCAGGGGGTGTTGTGTGTTTTATGAGAGTGTACTGCTTGAGCTTGCTGAGCTCATGCATGAGTGTAGCACAGGGCCACAGAAGGCATGAACAAGCTGAGGGTGAAGTGGTGATGCAGCATCCAGAGACCACAGTGAGATCCTTGTGCTATTGGCAGAGCACTGAGGCTTTTGGCTGTCTAGTACAATAATGAACTTTGCTTTCCCCTTTGTCCTTTGTGCCCCACCTTTTGCCCTTCAAGTGGCCAATGTACTAAAAGAGGGTTTCAAAGTGAATTTGAAATAGGAAGGTGATTTCCCATGTTTGCTGCAGTTACAAGCCAGGTCAGTTGATTTGCAGACTCTATCTAATAGAAATCTCAGCATTTTGGAAAAGGAACTGACTGTGCAGTGCTGCACACTGGAACAATACAAAGACATTTATCCCTGCAACCCATCCCTGTAGTGGCACAGAAGCCACAGTAATTCTGCAGCTGCCTCTTCCCAGGAAGAACCACAGGGTCACTGCTGGTGTGGGAGGAAGGACACTGCAGGTTTTCCATGGGATAAGCCCATAAGTCTCTTCAGACACTGGGCATGGCCCATAAAGGGGAGGAGGAGTTGAGGCTGTAGCTGGTAGGCAGCAAAGTGAGGTCTCCTGATGAGTTACTGCAGCACAGGACAGGGGCTCTGAGATGTTGTGCTGAGTGGCAGGGCTCTGTGAATTGTCTGTGAGACATCACAGGATGGATAGGAAGCAGAAGCTTTTCCAGGAGTGGATGAGGAACACTCTGTGCCATTTGAGGTAGGGGCTCAGAGCAGTTGTACCTGCTTGTAGGCACAAGGTTTGTGGTGATTTGGAGCGGGGCTGTGGCAGAGTCTCATCCCCAATGGGCCACAGCTGTGCAGGACAGGTAATGAGATATGGAAGGCTGAGGTGCACTGACCAATCACAAAAGGGTACAGAGGGCACACAGGTGTAATGCATGTAGGATGAAGGGTATAAAAGGTTATACTGAAGGACAATAAAGTGCTGATGCTTAAAGCCTTCTTTGGTGTCAGCTGTATCTCCACTGTCACCTGCTGTCCCTTCTCAATTTGAACAAGAGAGCTTTCTACACCCTTGCCCTCCACTTCCCTGGGAATGAAGAAATAGAGGGACACCCCATTAGTCCAGGAAAAAGCAGTCTCTTTGCCCTTTGCCACAATTCCAGCATCCCACTGAGGAGCTCTTGCCCCAGCAGCTTGGTGAGAGATGCCACCGTGGCACTATGAAGGTCCATCTGTCCCTTAATTAAAGCCATTATTAGTTCTGTTATGCTTAAAGCTGCCCTCAAACTGGAGGATGATCACAGGTCCCTAAGGAACAGTTGGAGCCCTCTCAGTGGGGGTTGGTGACCCACCAACCTTCACGTCTGTGGAGTTATCCTGCACTGAGCCCCCCTTGTGGGGAGAGAGATCTGGTAGCACTTCTGGTACTTCATTGATGGAGAAGATATTGCAGGGATTGAAGGAGTCCAAACTTGCCCTTTTACTACTGTCAGACTTGTGTTTAAAGCTGGTGGTTTACATCCCAGGATGCAGTGCTTAATTGCTAATGAATTTGCCTGATGGAGCAGGAATGGGGAAAGGAAGACAAGGCAGAGCAGTGTGAATGTACATGGGGAATCAGGAATGTCATATGAGGTTCCAAAATAAAAAGAAGATGAAGGGAAGTGTGGGTAAGAAAGGCCAAATCAGTGCTGGTTGTTGGAAGGAGGTGAGATGGGTGCCACTGACAACTGAGGCAAGCCCGATGTCCAGGGTTTGAGCCAGCCAGGCTACCTTTCCCCACATTAGACCCACATGTCTGTCAGAACAGAATCCTTTTCCCAGGCCTAAAGAATTTGATGATGAATCCTTAGGTCTTTCTGACTAAAGATTTACACCAGGAAATTTACTGTCCCCATAGGGGCATAAGGATAATCATTCCATTAGTACGATTTTCCTTATGGATATCTTAAGGAGTAAAATTGCCTTAATTTCTGATGCTTTCCCAGTTGTATATGACATTAGGTCATTGAATAAACAAGTGTTAAAGGATAATCAGCTGTTTATTCATTACCTGCATCCCTTGATTTGTGCCTGATTTCCATTTGGTGCTCATGAGAGCTCTCTATTGATTAGGGGGTATGTGCTCTGCCAGCTTTAAGGACAGCAGGTCTAAGTGTTCTTTTAAGCTGAGACTAATATGCTTGGCTTCAGGATGTTAAAGATACAGTATTAGAAACACATGTTTTCTGTACACCAAGACACAATTATTTTCCTCTCAATGCTCTTTTCTTGACAAGCAAGCTAAGGCCCTAAGAGTGCATAGTGGTCATGATCTTTGGAAACTTTAAATGCCTATGGTCAGACGTTGTCATTCCCTAAATATATGACCTGCTGAGAGTCAAGTTTCCGGCAGTAGTTGTAGATGTGAAAGACCTGAATGTAAGTGCAGAAGACCCCGACCTCAACAGGCAAAATACCCCTGGCAGAAAATCTCGGTAAGTCAGTAAAATGCCACCCTGGTGTGCAGAAGCAAAAGCATATCAGAAATTCCAGGCTACCAGCATGTCTTTCCCCAGGACACAGTTGAAGGCACCAAGCAGAGGTGCAAGAGCAGCCCCAAACCCCACCAGGGGCTGACAGTTCACGAGGGCAGGAGGCATCTCCAGCAGCAAGAAGAAGAACCACTGCTGCCCCCACCACCTCAGGCAAGACTATTGCTCCATATTTATTAATAAGCAGGTGATAAGGTTGAACAAAATCTGAACTAAACCACTTTGAAATCTTCTAAAATTCCTGGGGATTTTCAGGGCAGAATCTCTGACAAACTTTGCAGCACTGTGTAGTTTTACTACAAAATGCTTAGTTTGGCTTGATTGCAGCAAATCTGATTATTTTTCTTAATTTTAAAAATTTTTATTTGATAAAGCAGAACTCCAAATTCATTAGTTTATGCTGCTGTTTTCTCTGTTTAGTGGTATGCTTCATGTATCCCATTTGTTTTCACTTGATCAGCTAGTATTAATGGCAATAGAATTAAAGTGCACAAAGACTTTTGTTATTGAATTCCAATTGAAATCTTTTAGGCAGATATAATAAGAACTTGTCAGTGTGTGTTAAACAGTTTTGCTTGTTATGGTTTCAAATGGAATAAAGGACTGATGCACATCCTTCAAGCTGACAAAATTTGTGACTTCCACATCAAGAAAATACAAGGATTTTTGCAATGCTTCGATTGAAAGCAAAGTTTCTCCTTGAGCCAAGGGCCATCTTAAACAGGAACCTGGAGGATGGTGATGGCAGCATGTTGGCAGTGAATGCACAGATGAAGCATTTGCTAGAAGCAAAAAAAACCCAGGAAATTATTATTTTCTTTGTGCTTTGAATAATGAATGCTTGAAGCTTTAAATGCTGTGTGTTCTCCTTGCATTTTGAGGGTTGGGGTCAGGGAACACCCACTTGTCCTCTCCTTGAGTGATGAAAAGGACTGTAACTCAAGAGCCTGTCTTTTTTTAGACCATGAGTACCTACAGCACAAGTTACAAGATTAATGCATAAATATGAAAGATTCTTAGTGTTAAAAGAAGCAAAGGGTCTTACACATTTTGCTACATGTACTCCTTGCTTTGCATAGCTGGTGGTGTAAAAGATAATTTTGAGATGTAGAACTTCTCAGTGGTTCAGACAGCATCTCCAAGACTTTTGCCTAAGTGTGAGAGCAGTCTCTTTTAGACTAAAAATAAATGATACCTGGGGTCATCAAGTTCAAACTTCTGCCAATGGAGATGATGCTGAGTTGTTTTTGTTTAATTCAAAAGTCAGAGCTCTTCAAGTTCAAAACAGTTTTGAGTCCTATGTTAAACTACAAACCCTAAGTAGAAAAGATCAAAGTCTGAAGTTAGCTCCTTCATTGTATTTCTCTGAATCTTTGCAAACCTCTGAATAAACAAGGAATGTGCTACTACTTTATTGCTAGACTTGGGCTGTTCAGGTTTCTGAGGAATGCTTCACTCCTAGGTGGATGTTGCAGTGAAAAGGAAAACACTACATGTAGACTACAAAGAGTAAAGACAAATGAGATGCTTCACACTTTGAAAAGTGTCATTATGAGAACTTAAACTAAGGAACAAAATGCTGCACTTTTATCCTGGCTGTTTAATATGTTCCAGAATGTTTAAGGCAGATTTGACTCCCAAAAAGATACTGGCAGAGTGACACATTGTATAGGACGCAATCACAGAAAAATAAAGTAACTCTTAAAACTTTTTTTTAGATTGACTTCTACTTTGGCTGGCTCTTTACAATGCTGGAAGACTCTGAATGCTGCAAGTCTATGCCAATACTAGTGAAGTTCCACTTATGTAAAAGTTCCAGGACACCCAGCCATGAGCCAAGGGGTCCTCTATCATCTGACTTAGGTGGTTTGGTGCTGTGGTGGCTCAGCAAATGGTGGGGCAATGCTTCTTTGGTCCTCACAAAAAACTTCATTTCTCTCTTGCCTGGCTTTCCTCTCATTGACACGTCTCTGCACCCTGCCAGTAATGATGCCAAGCATTATGACAGAGAGGAGGGGAAGGACAGGCATCTCCTTCCTAGAGAGCTTTGGCAGTGACGTGCTGGCATTAGATCAGCAAATGCATTCAGGGCTCCTGCTACTGAGCTGGTCAGCTACTACAAAAAGACAATTTCCTGCCAGACAAGAGAGTTTTGCTGAATTTAGGCATCTTAGCCTGTTATGCAACAGCCCCAACTAAATTACTATAATCTCAGTATTGTAATAACCACTTGGCATTTTAAGCCAGTGGTTCCAGCACTTACCAACTCACACAACTAAGCACACCAGACCTCTCTTCTCTATGTGATAATTTGTCATTTAACCTCAGGCTGGCTTTTCAGAGCTCTTCAAGGTCATGCTTTGTTCACACCCCTGAGACTCTCCTTTACTCTGGCAGCTATGAAGCATTTGGTGGTGGAAAAACATTCCCCATGTTACAATAATGCCGCTCATCTTAATGTATAATACAGTTCTTTGTTTTCCTTTTACTGGTCTGCCAGTTCTAGACTGTAGACTCTCTGGAGCAGGCACCATTCTTTTATAAAATTCTTTGAAAACTGGATGAACCTATTGTAAAAGACCTGATCTGAAAGCTACTAAGGTATCAGCCATTTGGATACAGCAATGTTCAAAATTAATATAAAATTAATATTTTTTAAAAGTCAATGTATTTTCTAGACTTCTACTAGGAATGATCTGGCTGTTTGGCCATGAAGAACAGCTGTACATAGCTGTTGTCTTCTAAGATATAGTATATATCAATAACTTTCTCCCTTCCAACTTGCATTTCTTCACCTGAAATTTACATTTATTCTAGCCTTTATTCTGAGTTTGGTAAAATATCTGAGCCTGAAGCTGTCTAATCTACCTAATAAGACTAGAGGTAAGCATCTCTGATACCAGGAAAAAAGAGATACAGAACATCCAATGGTAGACACACAACCTTCCAACTGGTTTTCCCCAAGTACTGGATGTTATATTTGTGATCTCCACAGACAAAACAGCAAAGGTCATATTTAGAATTTGTTTGACTTTACATTGTTCTCTGATCATCCCATAATTAAAGAAATATCACTTCACTTTGCCCTTCTCAGCAAAGGGAAATTCTGCTTGTCTGTGGGGAATGTGAGTCAGGAGCAACTCTGTTGAAGTTTGTGGAGTTCCACCAGTATTAAAATGGTGTTACTGAAAGGAAAACTAGAACCAGAGATTGGAGAGTTTTGCTCATGATAACTAAAGCTTTGTCTAGACTGGGGATTTGCCCTGATTATTGCCACTGGCTACTAGCCACTGGTGTTTCTGCACCTCTCTGATTCCTTTCATTGGCAGGTCATGGTGCTAATGGTGGTGGTGGTAGAGTTTTGTCAGTTTAGGCATGGATAACATTCTCTGCTGGATTTGTTGGCTTTCTCCACTTAGACCATGTGAGATCTGTTAGTGTTTAGTTGACTGTGACTGGAACCTGGCAAGTATATAGGGCCCATGGATACAGAGACAGGAAAAATGTTAAATTCCCTCAAACTTTTCCAGAAATTCTCAAAGCCCTTCTAAATGAGCTTTGCTGACTCTTATGTGTCAGATAGAGAACATATGAAGGTGTTACTGGGGACAGAAAGTGAATATTAACATAAGAAAAGGTTAGTTCTGTTATTTGAGAGTGCTGTAGAAGAAGAAATTTAGAAATGCCAAGTTTATCAGCCCATCTAGCCCCTATCCCAATAATTTATGAAGTCATCTTGCTGTATAGTTTGCATTGCTTTGTCTAGTCTAGTTCTCAGTGACTCAACTTATGGAGTCTGCACCACTTCTCCAGGGAGAGAGGTTTCCACAGTTTGAACTGTTATGATATTTTTCCTGATATCTAGCCTACCATTTCATTTCATCCCATTAGTCTTAGTCTCCTCCTGCCTCTCAAGCACACCCAAACAATCCTCTTTTTTGGTGTTTACACCTTTTGAAGTCTCATAGACATTTTTTTTCCTCTTAGCTGTTCCACATCTATATGTTCTCATATTTACAATGAAATATTCTGGACTACATAAAGAAAGAGCACGTGATGTATAAAACAAGCAGGGTTGATTTTCTGCTCCACTTGGCACTGGTGAAAGTCTTAACTGGCATAGTGAATTCTGTTTTGGACACTGCTCTTTAAGAAAAGACACTAACAAATTGAAGAAACCTCGAAGGACAATAACAAAAATTATAAAAGATTTAAATATCAGACTTATGAGAAGCAGCTGAGACAGGCATGTTCAGTCCAAAGACTAAAGGAAGGCAAAATAGCTGTCTACAAATACATGAAATGATGTGATAAAGGGAACAGGGGCCAGTTATTCTCATTAGCCAAAGAGAAAAGAAGTGCAGAAACTGATTTAAGCTGCAGAAAGGAAAATTCTGGCTACATATGTGAGAGATGTGTTTCAGCTACTCAAACAATTAGGCAATGGAACAAGCTGCTGTGAAAGGTTACAGAGTTAAAATGGCTAGAGAGATTCCAGGCTAGACTCAACTGCTGGGTCTAATGAAAAAAAAACTCCCTGATTTTGGAAAGTTAACCAGATGGGCTGCTGATGGCAGAGTCTCACAAGTGAATAGGATTCCATATTAGGGATACCATGTGCTCTAATACTAGGCCCCTAAAGGGACAGATAAGTGCTGAAAAACTGTCCATCTTCCCAGCTTTCTATCTTACTACAAAGTAGAGAAAGGAAGAGAAATTGGACTGTGCGGAGACATTGGAAAGACATGGAGCTGGAGGTTATGACTAACCTGGGTGTAAACAGGTGCTTCATGCACGGACATGTGGCAGCTTCATTTCAAAGGCAGAGTGGCTGAATGGGTATCATGTGTCAGCTGAGTGAACAAGCCCAGCTGAGAGGTGCAGGAAGAGTCCAGGACATGGGCAAATCAAGTGTGGGTATGGATTTTTATGGGTCAGCTTATCCTACTGGACTCGCCTGAAGTCACTGACGAGGAGCTGGATCCAGATGTCTGTGTTGTCAGGCCAGCACTTTGACCACAAGCCCATTCTCCTCTTTGTAGCACTGCTTTCTCACCATCTCCTTATGATCTGATCCTGCTTGGCTTATGCATCTTGAATTCCTGGAAACTTGTGAAGAATTTTCTGTGCATTGGAAAAAAAACCCAAACAAACCAAATCACCAACAAAAGGAGAGAGTAATGAAGAGCAAGATGATTTTTTTTTGTGCTGATGTTCTCCACCAGGTAAGATATACCACTAGGAGCTGGCATGGTTGTGGGCTGCATCTCATGAAATGGTAGCTGATGATTGGCAACACAAAAACCCAAAACCTTAGTCTGCCATTTTAATCAGTCTTCACTACAAGTCTACTCCCCTGGAGATGTACCACTGCCATGAGCCTCCTGCCAGCTGAGCAGTGCTAATGTCTGCAGTGGGGAACATGTAAGGATCTTTGCTTGCTATTGTAGACTGACTCTTGCAATTGATGACTGTGGTTTTTATCCTCAGAAGTCTGTGGGGCTCAGCCCTCCTTGAAGTCAGAGCAGTATTTTTACATTGCTTGTGGTGTGTTTAACATATTATGGGGCGTTACTTTCTGGCACTGAGTTTTGAACTTTAAACAGCATTGAATAATTCCCCAGGATCACATTACTGTGATTTGGCTGGACATTCCACCAAGTCAGGCTAATGCATAAAATGAAGATGGTTCTAGCACTGGAATCAGAAAAGTGTAAGCTGGGTGTTATCCAGCCAGGATGTTCTGTATGAATTATTGTCACTTGTCAGCTGGTATGTCTTATTCTTATGAGCTACCACAGTGGAATTACAATTCTTCCCTCCCATTAGTCATCACCACTACACAAATTTTATTTGGAGGAAAAAGGTCATGGCAAAGAGTCATATCTGTCCTGGCTGTAGCTCAGGATAAAAAACAAAAGTACCCGGGCAATTCCCTGGAATAAATTAAGAGACTGAGAATGCAGCTCTACTTTTTACCTGTCTGCCTGTGGGCAAAAATATCTGCTTGAGTGCAATCTGAAGCCCCTTCTCGTGGCTGATGAGAAGCTGTAGCTTCCAGCACTACTTGGCACCATGCCACCCAGGAGTGGAAGGGGAATTCCTAAGTAGGTATTCCAGGGAGCTTTTTTCAGACACTTTGGGCTGTTGGAATTGGTTTTGCAATCTATGCTTTCATCTTTCTTGAGATTTTCCACTCAACAAACTAGGAACTATTGTCTTGGGTGTATCCTATTAGTGGGAAATGGAAAAGAGAAAACTTGTGAAAGGGATAGTGTGAAAGCTGCTAAAACCTAGGTTGGACTCCTGGTTCTGTTTTTTGTTTCTCAGTCTTTTTAAGTGACTCTGCAATCCTGGTAGGAAGCTGTCTTGGCAGCAGGGTAGGACTGAGGTACTGACAGTAGCACTTTCTTGTGATTTATTTTTCTCTAAGCACTGTGCATGTGTCAGACAGCTTCACCTAGGAGAAATCAGTGCTTTTCCAGAGACTGACTTCTCCCCCTAGGAGCATCCAGTGTGTGGTACTTCTGTTGGCTGCCTTGCTTTCAAAATCTATAATTGTCATAGTGGTTGTCTCTGGGTTTAAGCATTGAATTTGGGTGGTTTCAGATATCACCAGGGTCTTGTAGCCTGCTGCTATAAAGAAGGGGACTGATGAGAACTGTGGGTCCTTGGGGCTTGGTGCAGCTGTGGAGAGACATGGCAAGGCATGACAGGACTGAACTTCCCAACATGCATGATGAGCAACCTCTGCTTTTCTGGATGTACAGAACCATCTGTGTCTGGGGCTCTGTAGAACTGGTGTCCAGATCTGACACTGGTCCCAGGCCAATCCACAGGAGGTCTTAGAGTGTCTCACATGCAATGCTGACCTGTGTTACTGTGTGGTGCCATGCTAAGAAAATTTTGTTTCTGCTCTTGGCCCTTGTGGTTTGGGAAAAAACCTTGAGGAGTTAACTCAGACATATCTAGATGTTTGTGCTTTCCTTCCTGACTTTCTCTGCAGAAGAGCACAGCTTGGTCCATAGCCTCTTTTCTCCCCCAGGAGACCAGTCCCCAGAAAAATGTATCACTGCTAGTGTTTCCCACTGATACCTGTAGGGTTTGAATTAAATTACAAATAGTGGTGTAATTTGGTCTTTAACAAGACCACTTTCAATGGTTTATGGTAGATTATGGATGGCAGAGTTCAGCCCTTGGACTCTATGCCTCCTTCAGATGAAATGATTTCTAGATACACGATGCCTTCATATGGGAAACTGAAGCAGTGCACTGGAGCTACGGCCACTCAAGGAACAGAGATCAGAGCAAATGAAATTGTCTCTTCCAGTACTTCATTGGAAAAGAATTTCTAGGCAAGTTGCCTAGCAGGCACACTGCACTATATTCTTAGAAAGCAATAGATCTATTTAGGACTGCTGTATCTCTTTGGAATTTACTGTATGAAAAAAAACCCTTTGGCAGGAACTGATCTTTAGTGCTGACTGAGATTTGCAGCTTCTGACTGACAGACTAATCCAAGCATTTTATTAGAGACTGCTTCCCTGTAAGTCCTGTTTGCATCGCATCTGAATTCAGGAGGATCATGTCAGAGTGAGAAATGAAGCAGATTTCTTGCTGAATTTTTTATCTTCCCTTCATTCACAGGTGNGGTTTTTTATGTTATACACAACAAACGTATTCCAGCTTGCTCCTAATCCCTTCCTAGTGATAGTGTAGATAAGCTGAGTGATGACTTTTAAAGGGCAGAAATGCTTTTTTTTTTTAGTGTATAGGTGGCACAGTCTCCATTATAAGCATCTATTCCTGCCCCAGTCTTTTTGTTAAGCTTGTGAAGTTCAATGAGTCACCTCACAGAGCTGTTCTAGCTTTGCATATTGTTTGAATCCACAGCTCCAAGAGTAGGCTGTTGAGGCAGTGCATTGTGTTCAGCTTCCATCCATCCTGGATGCAGAATTGCAATCCAAACCACCCTGTGGGTGCACTGTGAGGGGGAACCTCATGTCAGTGCTACAGACAAGGGAGCAAGGCAGGTCTGCAACCTTTCTATGTGATTCCTAAGTGGGGAGTACATTTTGTACAAGTTTCCTGGCACCAGAGCACAGTGTACTCTCCTGAAAATCTGCACCTGGAATTCTGCAGTTCTTGCTGGAGTGAGACAATTTAGACCCCTGTTTGTGGGGCTGTCACAGGCACAGTTTGGCCTTAGACTGAAAGTGAACTCTAATAATATATATTCGAGGGTGAAATGGATCATTAGGAACAACTTACTACACAGATGTGGATAACAATAGTTCACCTTGAGGCACGATTTCCAGTCTTGGTTGTAGGACTCAAAAGTAAGAAGATACTGACCTCCACATGGAAAGTTTTCAGAAATCCTTGGGGATCTCAGCTATGTCAAGTCCCTGAGAGTAAGAAGTCACATGGTAAAATAGTTATTTGCAAGAAGAAAAGTGGCAGATGGTACAGCAGATCTGCACAGGCTCCTCAGCCCTGAAAGCCCTTTGGAGTGACAGAGCTCTCACTCACAATGTGCCTGTAGAGCCTGCAGCACTGCAAAGCCTGTACCTTCTTATGACCTTTATATGCTGCATGAAGGACAGGCTAACCAGCACAGAGTGAAAAAGAAAAATCACAAGTGGAAATAATTTTCTGAAAGTTGGTTTATCTGTAGTCTAGAAAAAAAAATTCTTTAAGTCCAGACTTGTAAAATATACAAACTTTCCTGTCCTGTTGCTAAATGAGGGAGTATGAACAATAAATGTCCCACAGAGACAGTGACTTACACATGTAGCAGCTTAAAAGAAAAGTGAGAATCATCCAAATGTCTGGCTCTGTAACTCTTGTCACTGTAGTTTGGAAAGGTAATGGAATTATTGTCTACAAAAAACATACTTATGTCTTTCCTCTTCAAATATGCCCACAATATCTGCTTTTGAAGTTGTGCAGGAGTATTGTCAAACTTGTGATGATGTGATCCAAGCTTCAATTGTGAGATACAATTCATTGTTAAGATCTTAAATACTTTTCTATGCTGATGTTTGAGCCAATGAAAAGTATTGAGTTCCCTTTAATAAATACATTTTAGAAGCACTTTTGTTTAAATTTTAATTACAAAGGAAGATATTATTCCTGTCTGCTGAAAGGCATTTCACTGTTTTTTTCCTTTTAATTTTGAAACATAATTCTAAAGGTACACCTTCCCAGTAGAATAGCTTGTCATTTACATGTGCAAATCCCAGCTTTAGCTGCAGCAAGAAGAAAGAAGTGAAAAAGCTGTAAATGGATCTCATATATCATGTAATTTTTGGTGAGCAGTGTTTAAGTGTATCAAGTTTGCTCTGATCTCTTAACTGTGCTGACACCAGCATTTCAGCTAATGCACCCATGAATCCAGAAGGAACACAAATATGAATATGAAGAGTTCAGATTTTGTATGAGATTCTGGAATAGGACATCAGGGCCAAAGACATTTCTGTATGAGCTGGTTACAGACAGAATGAATGTAAGTATTGTTCACACATTGGGTTAATCTGAGAATGGAGCTGGGTCACTTGTGTTTTATCATAAATGTGAAGTAGAGAAGGAATACAAATTTTTCATGCCTTTTGTAATGGAGAGATGGGTTACCCTACACTTCCCTTTCCCTGGAGAGGATGCTCTGGAAGCTCAGTTCTTCTAAGGAATGGAACCCAACAAAGAGGGTCTTTGCCCAGATCTGTTTCTTAACACTGGCCATGACTGGACCTTATGTATGAAAACAGAGCTAAGCCATTTTCTCAAGGAGAAATAAGGAAATTGAGGACTCATTGTGGCTGACTTCAGTGTCCTCTTTTCTCTGGAATAAATGTCATCCCAAGATCTCTCTGTCTGAGCACCTCTTCAGCCAGAATGCTTCAAGGGGTCGATTTCTATCCATGTGAGTGTAAGAGGCAACTGCTTTCCAGATACTCTGCAAATCATGGTCTGGGCTAATGCTATTTGAAGTACATTTTTTAGCAGTTTGATGACAGGATTTAGGAAACTTGTCAGATGATTTTTCTTCTGATGGAGTAACTCGGCAGTGGGAAACTCTATCACCGAGATACAAAATGTCTCCCAAGAGCTTATTTTGGAAATCAGATTTTAGTGCTGATCATCAGTGGCACCATTTGCTCTGGGATTTAAGCTGCTTGGAAAGAGCTGCCTTGAAGAAACTGTGCAGAACTGCAGTGCTTGGCTGGAGAGAGACCCTCTCCTCCTGCTGTTTGATAGGCTTGTGAACCTGTATTTTCTCAGCAGCTCCTCTGTCTGAGTGAACACTTAATTTCAGTGCTGATGTGGCACAGCTTCAGATCTGGTCACAGCTGGAAGCTCAGCTGTGGTGAGATAAAGACCTGGGATGCTTGTTTAAATGCATGACCTCTCAAGGACATGGGCAGGGTTATGGCAGCAGCAAACTGCTGGGACACCAAGATTTCCTTGTCCCTTCACATTAAGGCTTTCTCATCTCTCATCTCACTGCCTTCATTTACTCATACATAAACTAAGTTTAGCAAGAAGACATCATGTTCCTTCACAGAGTGATTTGAGGCTGATTTAGGGGTGTTTATACAGCTATTTGCAAATGTAGATAGCCTATGGTGTAGGTTACTACAGGCTTAGGGGGATGGTGGAGTTAATGAGATTTCTATTCAGGAGACTGTACCTTTTGAACCACCAAGAGGTGTGCTCCAGGACTCAGTGTAATGAGAAGTGAATCCTACAAGGTGTTGAACACCTCCTGTGAGATGCTGAGAGCTCTCAGTGCCTGATGGAAGATTGTCACAGGAACCTGGCTTTATAATAATAAATTTGAAATTTGAAATGTAATCTCACAGAGAATCTGTGCGGAGGATAACAAAGACAAAGAAACCTTTCTGGTGCTTAAAAGCTCATGAGAGAGAGGAAAAAATTCCACTCTTCATTTGCTGAACCTTGAAAAAAAAAAGGAGGTGGAGGGGACAGATGAAATATGTTTTATCTATTTTACCTACTTTGGTAATTAAGATTGTAATCTAGATGATTACCAGAGCTTGTAATGAGATTATACCCTCCATTAAAAAGAATGCTCCAGAGCTGCATTGAAGAACGCCTCAGATCTGTTTAGTATGCTATCTGTCTTAGCAGAAAGCAGCAAAATACATTAAACACACTAGGAAACAGCCTTGTAGACATACACTTCCAGTCTAATTTTCAATAGAGTGAGCTGGCATTGGATTTGTAGTTCTGTTCTCATCAGTATTTGTAAGCAGATCTATTTAGAAAATAGTTTTCATAATTCTCAGTTGTTCTGTGAATAGCGTTTGGAAATAACTCCTCATCCCATTTTTTCCTGAAGATCAGAACTTTCCTGAAAATTTGCAGACTGGTATTTCATTGCGAAGAAACCCAAAAAAGCCATTGTTATGAAAAAAAAAAATTTTACTTTCTGTTGATCCATTGGCTTTACTGGTCTCAGCTTGTAGAGTTGAAGTAACTATTCTGTTCTTGCAGTGTATGGAGAGACTGAAAATCAAGTGTAAAAAATAGCTGGTTTATGGAGCTTTGATGGTTTATAAATGATGCTGAAATGCTGCTGGAAGGCAAAGCTGTTACTGTAACTGCTTCTTTCCCTAGGTATCCATCAGTGGCATTTTAGTAAAAGTAAACAGCAATAGCACAGTGAGTAGTACATACAAATCACCTCAGAGTGGAAGTGGAGTGAAATGTCTTTTCTGCCTTTACGATGTAGATAGAGCACTGTCATCCCTTTCAAATCCAGGGACAATCACAGGGAGTGGAGTTCATCATATAGGTGCTTCTTTCTCCTGCTTTTCCCAAACCTGCCAGACTTTATGCTCCTGCAGGTGCTGTTACATTTCTAGGAAGTGCAGTACATGCAATACAATGACAGCATTTCCTTGGTCATACTGTGCAGTTTATGCACTATTAGGACTGGCACCAAATCTTTCTTTGAGCAACAAAGCCAGGAAAGACCAATTTTTTCAGTGCTGAGGCCACTTGAAAGATGGTTTCTGGAAAAGAGTTCTGTACTCTTTTTAAGAAATTATTACCCTCCCTACAACATCTGCACCTTCTCTACATGTTGTTGACCCCATGACAGCAAGAGGACCTTGCCATGCTCTGGCTGCTCTGGCTTGCAGTCTCTTGCTTGAGCTCAGCACATTAAAAACTGGGTTTGCATTAATCAAGGTGAATTTTACTCCTCGAAACAGGATGTTTCCTTCCCATGATGTTTTGATTTTTTTCATAAAATGGCTTGGTCTTTGTCTTACTGACATGGGTGAAATAAAATGAATTGAATGTGAGGAATAACTTTTAAAATTAGATGTTTCTTAGTCTTAATAGAATTTTGAAGTTTTAAAGATTTTTCCAAGCTAAGATCAAATTTGGTACCTGAAATAAGTGGGCCAGATATATCTGCTCTGCTCTAAGTACTACAAAGAGCAGGGAGTAGAACTTGATGATCTTTATGGATCCCTTCCAACCAGAGATACTCTATGATTCTGTGACTCTGTCTGACATCTTGTGACTGGTAATTAGCTGAACCTTGGGCATAAAACTATTGTGGTATCAGTGGAATGGAAAATGGAAGAGGAAGAGAAAACCCAGGAAACGACAGGCCATTAAAGCAAACATCCACACTAGGTAAGATGATAGAAACTATAATAAAGTGTAACATTAGCAGACATGTGGGTAAATATGATATATTGAGGAAGAGTCTCTGTGGCATTTATAGAGTTGTGCATCATAAATCTATCCCTTGAAGTAGTCAATAACCACATAGACAAGGGAGATCCAGGCACCTTGACAAGGTTTCTCATCAAAGACTTTTAAAGAAACTGAGCTGCACAAGGATAAAAGGAAAGGTTCTTGCATAGATGAAAGAGTGGTTAAAAGGCCCAAGAAAAAAGGGGAGGATTAAGCTGTCAGTTGTGTCAGTGGTGGAAAGCCCCACTGGTGTCCCATAGATATTCTTAGTCAACGTGCACAGTTCAGTGTCTTCATAGCTGGTTTAGGAATGGATGTAAACAGTAAGATGGCAAAGTTTGCTCATGATACTAAACTATTTAAAGTCGTAAAATGAAAACTCCTTATAAAGAATTTAGGAAAAGTCCCATGATACTGAACAAGAAAGAACAAATATAAAGTAATACATACGGTGAAAAACTTATGAAGAACAGGCTGTGGAGTAGACATTGCTCATCAGAAATTAAATCTTGGGATTATAACTGAGAACATGGGAGAAAAACAAAACAAGAACTCTATGAAAAAAATCAACTCAATGTTGACTAGAAACTGAAGATGTTAGATAATAGATATTTAGGAGGGGAATAGAGAATAAAACGTTCTGTGTGGTGTAGGCAGCTTCATGAGGATAAAATGAATTTTTGGTATTCCAATCATTAAAACCATAGACTAGAATGGGAAAATAAGCAGAGACTGGACAATGTGGGTAATCAAAACTATGAATTGGCTTCTGTTTTAGCAGCACCTAAAAAGCCTAATGGTAGAAGATTGTGGGAGCCAAATGTTTACATAGGCTTAAAAATCATTAGCTACATTTATGAAAGAAAGATGCATGGAGGGTTATTACATGCAAAGATATTTCCATTGCTGAGCAAGTTCATGAACCATAAGCAGGCAGAGACTGAGCTGTATAGAGCAAAATGTAATTTACATTCTTGCTGGGTTCTTACATCGTTCACCTGGGCGTCCGACCATGCTTGCAAGAACAACATTGGATTAGGTGGACCTTTAGTCTGACTTTACAAGAACACTCCTACTGACTTGATGCCTCCAGATGTGAAGCTTCGATGGAGTTTAAGCAGGTTTTGGTTTGTTGCCTGAGGTCACTGACGGATCAGGAGCAAAGCTGGGTGTGGAACATTAAAAATCCTTTCTTCATGTCTAAGCCTTGTAATTATTTCATTTTTTAATTATATTGCAAATCCAGGTTTGTAATCAGCCCTGGAGAGAAGCCAGAGTACATACTTGAGTTTTGTCTAGTGACACAATTTTAGGAAAGAAAATCTTATTTTTTGAAAAGCAATAATGCAATTTGCAATAAAATAATAAAGACAAAATTTCAAATGTGTATGACCTGCAATTTTCAGGGAACCTAAAACTCTTCTCATATTACAATCCTCGGAGCTCACAGTTTGGGACAGTTAGTGGTCATCTCCTCTCCTATGCCTCCACTCTGAAATCTGTGATGTACTAGTATACTTCCTGTAGAAATGAGGCACAGGTACAAAATGATTGTGACTAGGTTATACAGAGATCTCATGGGAAAGAAATAATGATTGAAGGTCCTCTGGAGTAATGCAGCTCTCTTCCATCCTATAACTATTTACTCTCTCAGAAGAGTGTGAAGCCCTCTGTGTCTGCTCTACCTCCGCTGTTCTGGGCCTGAGACCCAACAGCACAGAGTCTCAGATGCCTCAGCTTTACTCTCTTTTCTTCCCTTCTGTGGAGGCACCATGGAAGCATGTCCATTGTTGTCCTCTGACCTTCCTTTCTGGGGCCTGGTGCAGGGAGAACAGTCATGGAAGAAGTGCAATGGAGCAAGGCTGATGCAAGACTTGCAGCATCCTTCTGCTGCAGTGGCCTGGGGATGTTGTCCTGACTGGGATGTATTCCCTTAGGATCAGCCTCAGTCGTCTGAAGCAGTCTTAAATGGGGGCTCAAAGTCACCTTGGTCTCAGCTCTTGAGCTGCAGGTCCTGTACTCTGGCTCAGAGAACTTCCCCTGGGGAAGGCTTTTTTCCAACTGATTTTAGTGTGACCTGGTTCAGGTCCTCTTGTGATCTCTTTTACACTGTATTGATTGTTGCTTCACCGCAGCAAGTGATTAAAAGGCAAGGGATAGTGCAGCAGCCATTAAATGCCCCAAGCAAAAGTAATTTTTCTCTCCTTTCTTTTTGCAGTAATTGTGAATTTCTTGCTAAACCTGGGAATAAATCTGTCTAGATCAATTCTGTCTCACTGTCATCTGTGACAATATGCTTCTTTCAGGTTGTTCTCATCAGCTCAGGGGATATTGTTTATTGGATATTTTTAATAGAGAAAGAATAAATGAGTGTACATGTTATGGTGGAAATCCATTAAACACATATGAATCCATAAAGTTTTTTGTGGAGATACAGAAGTCTGCAGTTCTGTTAAGTGGTATTCCTCTGCTGCATTAGTATTTGCTCTCTAAAAATATATGCAAAAGATTTATCCATCACTTGTCCATTTTTGGTTTTGTGACTTTGCCATTATGTTAGTCCTGGGTTTAATTCTGCATAAATTGTTGTGGTCTGTGGTTTGATCTCTGGTTGTTCAACTCCTGAACTATTCTGCAGGCTTGATTTGAGTTACTTCTGTATTATACATTTGTAAAAAAGGGAAGAATTAAATCATGGAAGTTTATTTTCAGTTTATTTATTTCTGTTCAAGAGGGTTCATCTACAGGTCTTTATAGCATGCTGCTGTTTAGTTTTATGTTGGTGGGATTAATCCTGTTAATCATTGCCCAGACTTCTTTTTTGAAGTAAAAGCTTTATTATACTGCTTTTAAAGTTGTTATCAAATTACAGATTGAAATTCTCATTTCAGGTACAAAGGTAACTAGAATTTGTTATGAAGGTTTTAAGAAAGTTATTAAATAAATATTTACTCTGGGCATGGTTGTAGTGTGCAGAGATTGAGTGGATTCTCACCACTGTTGTAGCATCCAGCTTCCCAGGGAAATCTCCTTAAGATGCCTCTGGAATTAAAAGAACAACCTCCAGGGAACAATTCAAAGCTCTGGATTTGGGTTTTTGCTCTGCATTGGCTTCTGAGGAACCTCTCCTTTCTGTCCAATGAAATTGGAAACTGGAGGAGGCTTTCCCCCACTGAGAGGTGATGGGATTTTTCTGAACCATGAAATCTGTTCCTGGGAAGGGGAGCACATGCTCACCTGTGTGGTGGAATACCCAGCTCTGAGGAAGGATGCTCTTGAGCAAGGAGGGGAGCCACACACCCCTCAGTGGCCATGGGGCTGCACCTTGCAGTTCTGCCTTTTTTAATGAAAAAAGGAACAATGCTTGCACATGATATCCAACAATGGTATAGGGCACAGAATAATCTTGCAGCATTTCATTTTCACCCTGATTTCTGATGCCTCACAAATAGAGGTTGGCCTGAACCTTGGAGCAGAGGTTGCTATATAATCCCAGATTAATTCTGTGCTGTTTTTTGTCGTTTGAATGCTTTTATTTGTGAAAGAATATGTTCTAGTTTTGAGTTTTCTTTCATCTCTGAGGTACATGGGTATCTACACATATTCATAGGCCAAAAGCCAATGAAGTAGAGGCTCATAGCTCATTTTAGAGCTGCAGCAGATATTGGACCACTTTTCTGAACTGTTCTAGCGTAAATGTAGCCCTGGTAATAAGCTGAAATTCTTTGTCTGCTTTTCGCAGACTATTCATTACTTTGTACTTTTCTGGTGTCCTCCTCTGATTTACCCTCCTAAAGATAAGCAATCCCTGTCTTTATCAAATCTGTATTTTGTTATCCTCCTTTGATCCCTACAATTTCAGAGTTCTCTTTTGAAGTGCTGTAACAAATGCTGCATACCCTGTTCCAGGAATGGCTAAGCAATTGGTTTATTATGCATTGTGTGTCTTCCAGTACTCTTTATGCTATTCCACAAGCTTGCAATGTCTAGTCAATGTTTCTTTTAATCCCTTTTTTTTTTCTTTCCTCTAGCTGCATATTGAGCTGAAGTCTTCATTAGGCTGTCTTCAAGGGAAAGGACCTTTATTTCATGGAAATAAACAATTTTGAAACCTTTGAGGTAGATGACTATTTGATATTTTTTTAAGCAATGTATCTTATTTTGTGTGTAGATCCATTGCTCCCTAGCACTGATGTTGTTCCTGGTGTTTAAATGATATAGTGATGGGAACTCTCAGGAGAGGAAGATGCTGACATTTCTGCCTGAAGGATAAGGGATACTGAAGGGACTCTGTGCTTTTCTATGGAGTAAAACTGACTTGTTCTACTGACACAAGATGATGGCTACACACACGTGCATTTTGGGCTGAGTTCTTTTTGCTGTAGCTTCCATGATAGATTTCTGTCTGCCAGCTGTCAGTCAGTGTTGGTGTCAAAAATTTCTCATTTAATCAGTGAAACAAGGTAGGTTGCTGGGCTACTGATTTATAACATGGGGAACCATTTGTATTTTAAATAATGCAATGATATAGTAGGTACTGAGAGAAAAATGAGTTGAATGTGAGTTGAATTGCTGAGAGCATCTGAAAAATGGAAATAATTTTATAGTTAAGATTTAAATGTCACTGGAAAAGTTCAGATTTTGACCTGTCTTGAAGCGTCCTGCCTTAAACTGTCTCTGAATATCAAGGAGCTGATAGAAAGAATAAATTTGTTTAAAATAAAAGAACACATATTTGAAAGAGTTACAAAGAAAAGTGTGACTTTTACTGGCTAAAAACCCTACTCAGCATGCAAAGTGTGAAATGTTCTAATGATCAGAGCCACCTCTCTTATTGCAATAGAAATGATGGTTGCAGCTATGATGGGCCAAGTATCTGAGAGAAAGCCTTTAGGTGGAAGTCCTGTCCTTACACCAACTGATATATTTGTGAAATCAAATCTCAAACAAACTTTCAGGTATACAAATTCTTTGTCAGGTCTCTTTTGTATTGAGTAGGTGGTTATTCCAATACTATTCTTTTTAATTTCAGCCCACACTATTTATCAGCTCCAAGAAACATAAAAAGAAGGTTCATGTCCTAGACCATCTGTGCTGCATTTTGTTTCCCCTTTTTAGCTCTCCATAAACTTTGCTAAAGATTAAAAGCAAACATATATATTGGAATACATCTTGGAGCAGCTAAAATGACAGTAACTTTTGAGAACAACTAATGCAGAATGTGCACATTTTTATTGAAATACTATTTTGCCCCACTCACCCCCAACCTTCTAAATGTGTTAAACAGCACCAAACAACTATTGCAGATTATTTATAATCTTACAGTGTTATTATAACATAAGAATTAGAGGATTTAGAAATTCTCTGAATCTTGCAATTTAACCGTTCATAAAAATGGTATATTTCCAAGGATTTTGCATGCACTGTTTTCATACTGCTGCCATATCCAGTCTCTGAGAAGTGATCTGACAGCTAAAAACCTCAGCCCAACTTTCTTAATGCCAGACTGGGAGTCAATTTGAACTGGCAAGATAATATAAAACCATCTGTCTCTGCCTTGCACAGCCAGCTAGCACCACCGAACATGAGGCTGACGTAAAAAAAGTAATTTGGCATTAAATTTTTGGAAATATCAAAAGCTAGCTTCCAGAAAATCTGACACTAACACAGCCTTTTCCATGGATTCTGGTTCATTGGAGAGTTGCTGATTAACTTGCATTACTGCCAGAAGACTGCATCCAAATCCATGTGAATGGGGGAGGGAGGTGATTAGTGAAGGGTTACTGGTTCTTCCTTGGATCCTGTAGGTAAAGAAGGCAAATTAAACTCATGGGTGCCCAAGCTGCCCCATGAGGGAGATTTCCTCTTGTACATCTGCACATGCTGCTGTCCCAGTCTCAGTTCTCACACAGAGGATCTGATATTGCCACGTAGGGCTGAGTGCATCTCAGAGAAAACAGACACTGTCCCCCTCTCCCTTTCAGTGCTGTGAAGTGGCAACTGCAAACAGAGATTACTTGTCCTCCTAAGTGATCCTGAAGGGCCTGATTCAATGAAGGGAAAAAGCCTGGCATCTCTGTAGGTCTGAATCTTTCCCTAATTTTTGGCCTCAATGCTTTTATCTCTCAGCAATTGCTCTACTTGCTTCCTCATTCCTTTCTCCCTACGGCTCAATGAGGCCCAAAGGGAGGAAGTGCAGGGAGCCAAAGCTGTGCTTGAAGTGAATTACATCTCTTTCATTTTGTTCTGCTATGTACAATTTGATCTTTCAGATCAGTGATATATCCCGAGGGACTTACAGCACTGTGCTCCACGACTCACGATGGAAGAGGTTGGAGGCTTTAGGAGCCATGGTGAACAGCACCATCAAGGTTCCTCTGCCTCTATGCTCACAAAGAAAGCAGACAAAGACATCTGCCTTGACTGCCTGAAGAGAAAAATGGTCGTGTTCATGGGCATTGAGATTATTCCAACTGGTTGAATTTGCAGCCAGCACAAAATGACATTATAATTTTATTTTTATTTTTGCCTTCAGTTTGACATTTACTATGAGCAAAAATATGCTGGCTGTGTTTAATCATTCCAATTTAAGGAATGACTTTGGGGAAACCACATCTAAGAGTCATTCACAAGATACAGAACAGGACAGAGCAAAATGCTGTTTATCTGGTGTGTGAGAAAAATCTAATTAAACTGTTTGCTCAATTAAATGCCTCCATAAAAATGTCTTCTGTCAGTATTCTGCAGTTCTTGTCAAGTCATTCTTACAAGACTCATTTGGGATCCAAAGCAGCTTCCCCATGATAGGTTATGAACTGTTGTTGTCTGGTCCAGGGGGTCAGGCATTAGTCTGAGAAGGAGACTGGCTCTGCTGCTGGCTTGGCTGGTGCCTTGCTGTAGAATCTGGGAATGTTGATTTTACCTTGTTGCATTTATCCCTTTGCCTATCTTGTGCATTCAAACAGACTCCTCATCAGGGCAAGGATTTATTTCCTGTTACAGTGCCTGGCACAATGGTTTGATTGATGTTGGGCATCTCAGGCTTTCCAGCCAGACAAAATCCTGTGTGATACTGACATAATTTTGACCCTGAGAGAGGCACAGCATTTCAGATGAGAGCTTAAGAGAAAACTGCTATCACAGAATAATCATGAAGAGTAAAATGCCTGCAGACAGATGCTCAGCAACACAGGGTCAGGACCAGGAATGGTGTGGCTGATGGGGGAAAGCAGCTGCTCCCCACTATGTGACAGGGAGCTTGCAGGTACCAGCCAGCACAGCTGGGTCTGAGAAAGAGTGGATTAATGCTCCCCTGGAGCTTTTTCCTAGCTAATGTTTCCACTGGATACAGCAGCCACTATTACATTTTTAAGGAGGCAAAATTGGTTATTACAGCTTTCATGGGAAAGGGTAGCAATGGACAAATTGAAGAAAACCCCTGCAGTCAGTGGGTGGATTTTATCCTAGACGTGCTGCTGGTCTTCAGCGGCCATGCAAGGAAAGCTGGCTGAGCAGCTCTCTTCTGACATGTGATTTGAAGAGTAAGGTAAAGGGCTTAGAGAAATCTGAATTTTATGTGGATAATCACTCTGGCTCTACATCACCAAAAATTTTATTTAAATGTGTCATAGAGTTGATTTAGTGCACAATAGGACTCTTAACTGCTGCTGCACTCGGCAAAAAAGCAGCCTAGGACTGAAGTGTGAGCAATTGCTAATAACTAAATGATCCAGCTAACAAGCAATATGATCCAGCTCCATGTGCTGAGCTCTCTGGAGAGTTCTGGACTTGGACCTAGTGGAGAGGACTTGTTGCTTGTTGCCTTTTCTAGAGCTGCTGAGGTTAAGAACACTTCGAACAGGAAAGCTAAAAGTAAAGAGGACCTGTTTAACTGTACAAGGTGACAATCCTAATTTCTCTTGGGATTTTTAATAAATTTTTGAAGCATCCAATGATGATTAGAATAATAGAATCACAGAATAATAAAATGTTAAGGTTTGGAAGGGACCTTAAAGATCATTTAGTTCCAACTCCTCCTTCCATAGTCAGGGACCCCTCCTACTAGACCAGTTTGCTCAAGGCCTTATTCAACCTGACCTTGAACATTGACAGGGTTGAGGCATTCACAACCTCCCTGGGCAACCTGTTCCTGTGTCTCACCACCCTCACAGTAAAGAACATATACCTAAACTCAGCCTAAATTTCCCCTCTTTCAGATCGTATCCATTACTCCTTGTCCTATCATTACAGTTCCTGATGAAGAGCCCTTCTCCAGCTTTCCTCCAGGCCCCCTTCAGATTCTGAAGACTGCTATGAGGTCTCCACATAAACCTTCTGTTCTCCAGGTAGAACAGCCTCAATTTTCTCAGCCTGTCTTTGAAGGGGAGATGCTCCAGTCCTCATCAACTTTGTGGCATCCTCTGGACTTGGTCCAACAGTTCCACATCCTTATAATGCTGTGGACACCAAGGTAATGTCTCGTGAGAGCAGAGTAGAGGGGGAGAATCACCTCCCTCAGCCCTTGGTCCTTTAGCTGCAGCCCAGGATTTGTTTGGCTTTCAGGGTTGTGAATGCTCAGTGCCAGTTCAGGGTGAGTTTTTCATCAACCATCACTCCCAAGTCTTTCTCCACAGGGTTGCCCTCAATCACTTCTCTGCCCAGCCTGTAGGTGTGCCTGGGACTGCCACGACCCAGGTGTAGGACCTTGCACTTTGTTTTATTGAACTTCATGAGGTTTGCACTGGGTCATCTCTCAAGCCTGCCAAGGTCCCTCTGGATGGATCTTGGATGACATCCCTTCCCTCCAGCATGTTGACTGCTCCACAATGCTTGGTGCCATCAGTGAACCTGCTGAGAGTGAACTCAATTTCACTGTCTACATTGCTGACAAAGATTTTGTATTTCCATTTTTTCCGTCATTGGGAACTTCACCTGACTGCCAGGATTTTTCAGCTGGCAACTTCTGCCATCTCCCTCAGGTCTCTCTATCAAGTCCCACGGACTTGTGCATAGATTCAAATTCCTGAATCTTAAACCTGATTCTCTTCTGCAGTGGGCTTAGGTTCTTCACTCTCCCAGTCCCTGCATTTGCCTTTCCCATGGCTAGGGCATTTGAAGACTGAGGGATAGGAGTCACTGAGAACCTCAGCCTTCTCTTTTTCCAGCACAGCCAGGTTTCCCATTTCCATCTGGAGAAGACCCACATTATCCCTAGCTTTCCTTTTGTTTGCATGGAGGCTTCTATGGAGGCCAGACTCAATTCTAACTGGGCCTTGGTTTCCCTGACCTTATCTCTAACTTCCTGTACAATTGCCCTGTATATTATCCATCCATGGAGATTTTGCCAGATATCTTCCTTGTCAGGGTCTATCATGCCTGAGACAGGAGGATGTGATCCTTGAATATCAGCCAGCATTCTTGGGCCCCTGTACCCTCCAGGGCTCTATCCTATGGGGCTCAACTGAGTATGTCTGTGTAGAGGCCAAAGTCTGCTCTCCTGAGGTCCAGGGCAGTGAGCTCACTGCTTGCTCACTGTCCTGAGGATCTCAAACTCCACCATCTCGTGGTCACTGCAGCCAAGGCTGCCTTGGAGCACTACATTCCCCATCAACTGCTCCCCGTTGGTGAGCAGAAGGTCCGGCATGGCACCGTCCATGGCACCATCCCTTGTTGGCTCCTCAATCACTTGTATAAGGAAGTTGTCATTGACACATTCAAGGAACCCTGGAGATTGTTCATGCCCTGCCATGGTGCCCCTCCAACAGATATCTCCGTGGTTGAAATCCCCAATGAGGACCAGGGTTTGTGGGTGTGAGGCTGCTCCTAACTGCCTGTAGGGGATTTCATCCATACCATCCTCCTGACTGGGTGGCTTGTAGCAGACCCCCACTACGACATCTCCTCTACCTGCCCTCCTTTTAACTTGACCCACATGCTCTTGGTTGGCTTTTTGTCCTTCCCCAGGCAGAGTTCCATACTCTCCAGCTGGTCATTGATGTAGAGGGCTACACACTCTCCTCATGTCCCTACCTGTCTTTCCTAAAAGTTTTTCCTTGCAGTGCTCCAGTCATTGGAGCCATGTTACCTTGTCTCCATGATCCCAGTGATATCGTATCCACGCAGGCATGTGCAAATCTCTGGTTCCTCTTGTTTGTTCCTCATACTACGTGTGTTTCTGTACAGGCATCTGTGCTGGGCCCCAGATAAAGCCAGTGTGTTGGCTGGAGTATCTGGAATGCCTTTGCACTGTTCCAGGCATCCATTACAGGTGCTGGCATATCACTGGCAGGACTGAGATGGATAAGTGCCCCCTTCCCTTGAGAAATTTAGTTTAAACTTAGATTTTAGATTGTTTTCACAAGGAGCAGGGGCCACAAGATGGATAACATGTGGCAAAGCATACATTTTCTTTTGTTTGCCACTTCCTCACCATCTACTAGTCTCTGTGATTCCACTCCTGAACATGGAAACAAACAGTATGAGAGGCACTGGGATCTTTATGGTCCTGTGTCCTGCTATCTGTACAGGTCTTTATCTCTTGCGGTTGGTCTAATGAAAGACACTGCCTCAGCTTACAGCCCAAGTGTTTACCTGACCTTTGTCACTGGCACCCAGTCACCAAACCACCAGAACGTTAATTTTTACAATACCTAAGTGAGATAGGAAAAGGTGTTTTGTCTGTGCTGAAGGAAAGAAGGTGTCATGTTGTCATTGCTACACCTCAGCTGGTGCCTAGAGTCGCCAGGAGAAATCACAGTGCCCAAGGTGGGTGCACTGCCCCATTGCTCTCCATTGTGGTCCAGCTGCCTGACCCAGGTGATGTGACTGCTTCTTCCCTTTCTTGGTACACAGCAGGTGGCTGGAACTGCTTGGATGTCACAGGTTCATGATGCTTAATATTAGGACCTCCTGGTGCATGGCCTGAACATGGCCCTTCATAACTGGCAAAGGTCACACAGGAAGTAGGTCTTGTTTTCCAGCTTCCTGGACAGATTTACTAAAAATTGCATCATTTTTGTTTTTCATGGCTGTTGATTTATGGGTTATGGTATGAGTTGTTGGATGTCAGAAAGGAAGAGTTGTGATTACTGCTTATTTTCCCTTTCCACCTTGTTCTTTGTCTTTTTTAGTGCTCAATTAACTATTTAACCAAACTGTAAACAAGAGAAAAGCCAGGTCTGAGATTCAAGTGTGGAGAGGATTATTTTCTTAAAGCTGCAGATCATCAAAGACAAATAATGAAAAAGCAGAACAATCTATGTTCATCTATAAATGTATTCTATCAAAAAAGATCTTTACTTGGCATTTTGATCTAAAAGCCAAAATTATTGAAAGGTAACTATTTGTCACTGGACAAACATAAAAGCTCAAAAGGTTAAAAAAAATCAAATAGCAGTACTCAGGAAGTCTCAAGATACCTAAACTCTGTCTCATCATTACATTCATCTTGCTTATGCAGCTCCACACAGAGGAAATCATTGGCTTGGCACTCACTAGTTTAAAAATCCTTTTTTGTCAAGATGAGGTTTGCTGTAGGAAGAACACAAAGCATGAAGTCTTAATGACTGTAAATCTGATCTAAATGGCAAAACCCCTTTTACTGTGTGCTAGAGTAGCCCTGCTTACATCTGGAAAAATATAGACTATTATCTTGTCATTTTTAATTTCAACCTACAAGTCATAAACCAACAAGGCTCCTGTGTCAATCCCAAAGGTCCAGCTCAAGAAAAGGACCTGGATATTGAATTGCTTGATACTACACTTGTTGAAATACAAATTCAGTATTCACAGAAACAATATTTATTATGAGTCTTTCTTTTTCTAGAAAGCTTATACGTGCATAGACCAAGAATTGTCAAATTTCTGTAGGTGAATTTTGGGAAGAGAGGAACATTTTCAATGTTGTTTTGGGTTAACTTGAATTCTTTAAATTCTTGAATTCTCTTGAATTCTTTAAATAGTTTCAGTTCATTCATGTCAGATGAGTAACAGCCTCTAACTATTTCTTTCCTGGGACCTACCCTGCTGGATGTTCAAGGTAATCAAGATAATGACCAACTACTCAGCACTTTGCCCTGTCCTCCTTGGATTCTCTTTATCACATTATTCAGTGAAGTCCTCAGGGCTCTTTATTGTACTATGGGGGCATGCTGACTTGTTTTCCCTCTGAAGACAATCCTTACCCTACCAGAGCCCCCGAGCTGCCTGTTCTCTCTATTGTACCAGTGAAGCTGCAGAAGGGACACTCATGTTGTACTTCCCAGAACAGCAGCTGGTTTACAGAATCCCAGGATCACAGAATGGGTAAGGTTGGAAAGGACCACTGGTGGGATCATCTGGTCAAACCTCTCTGCTCAAGCAGGGTCTTCCTAGAGCACACAGCACAGGAATGTGTCCAGGTTGCTCTTGCATATCTTCACTGAGGGAGATCCCACATCTTCTCTAATCTGTTTTTTCTCTAGGAATTAATCTTGGTCTGTTATTTCCACTTTTAGTTTGAGGAAAAACAGGATGCAGGTGGCAGGTGGGAAGAAATCAAGTGCAGGAGAGCTGAAGTTGGCATGAGCTGATTCCTCACATTTCTCAGCTCACATGGATGTAGCAGAGAACATGCTGTGAGGAGAAGGAAATGTCTTGTCTCAGTCTTACAGAGGCTTCCTTGCAGGCTTCCTCAGCCAGCAGTCTCTGGAATTGCAGGCTTCCTCAGAGGCCTCCAAGGGTTGACATGATGAAGTTCCAAAGTAGTGGTTGGGGGGGGGGGNGTGTGTATAAAAACAGCCAAAGCCTTAATGTCTGGGTTTGTCTGGGTTTTGTGACAGTATGTTGAAAAGGGTTGTGAATTCAACTGGTGCCTAAAGATTGGACATTAAAGCCCAACAGCTGTAGTCGAGCTCAGATAATGAAGAACCTTTAATTCATTTGTATGAAGCTTTGGGGATGTTTTGTAATAATCTGGATACAAATTGCTCCTAAGCTGTGTAGACACCTCTGTACAAATGCTAGCCTCAAAATATGTGTCTGGGTTGTAGCTGGAGGGCTGGCTGGAGCTCAGCAGAGACAAGTACAATGTCCAGACCTGCTGAGGAACCACTTTGAGTGAGTGGTGCAAGCCCAGATTCTCATAAAGATTAAGATTTTTGATGCTCCCTGTGCTACTTGGGAGCCCAGAATTTAAGAGACTTTGAGCTCTTGGGCCTTGTTTTGGTCTGCCTGAGCATGCCAGCAGTTATATTTTCAGGGAGCAATATTTATATTTTGCTTCTACCCTGGGGAGGAGAAAGGGGAGTGAGGACTAAAGCTGACCAGTGTGAAGTGCCCTCATGGTGTCACAGCAATGGTGGTGTCCAGGCCACGTAAAAGACTGATGGAACTCTCTGTGATGGGAGGCATAAACCAGTGGGCTGAAATGAATGTTGTTGGCATGACACACTGAAAGAGAACAGCATTGATTTCTGCCCTGCTCTTATTTTTCCATATCTAAGCTATTCTCTAAATGGACTTGATGTTAATGCTCTCACACAGACAAGGCTCCACCTCAGAGGGTGCTCTGCAAGCATAAAGGTGCTCCTGTCACCAGCCTTCAGATAGATTCTGACAGGCAAGAGTAACCCTTAAGTATGAAAGAGTGTGGGTTTTTTCAATTCAGTTGAAATTCCTGCTTGAGATTTTCTAGTCTGGGGCAGGGATCTTTCCCTCTGTTTCTGTACAGTTTTGAGCACAGAGGTGCTTGGGATGGGGACACTCAGCTATCCTGGGCTATAAAGAACAACCATTTTAGAGTGACAAAGCAGGTTAATGAACTGGGTTTTAAGCCTTTTCAATGCTTTCTCTCCTTAACTAACTCAGTCTATGAAATTTGAATAGAATTAATTCTGTTTGCTCAACAAAACAAAGGTTAGCATGAATTGGTCTGGGGAACCAAACAAAAGAGATGATGGTTCATCTTGCATGGATTTATTGCCAAGATTAATTTGGCCCACACCCCAGATCAAAACTGATTCCATAAAGAAAAATGACAGGTTAGTGTTATAAGATACTCCCTTCTGAAGGAAACAGAATGCCCAATATGCAAACTGGACACACTTCTTAGGGAAGTCTGCTGCCTCCTGGGAATCTGGGATAAAGATCTGAAGAGAAGCAGAAATTATCCTGTCCTGGCACAGCCCTCAAATTATTGACTATTACTGCTCTTTTTAAGTAGTTGAGGAAGTGGCAACAAGAATTCTGAGGTCAGTCAAGAGAGACTTCGTTGCCTTGGGATGACTGGACTAAGGATCAGAAGCACAAGCAGTGCTCTCCTCTTATCCTTCCAGTTCCAGGGAATGATGAGGGAGGGAAGATGAGGACCCTGCAGATCAATACTTGGCTCCAAGCCTGATTTCACTGGGAAAATTTGCAGTTTTTTGATTGTGAGTTGGTTTAGACAATGCCAGGCCTGCTGTCAACAGATGGAGTACACCTGCCTTTAAGGATTTTTGCATAGGAGATAGCAGGGCTGGTCAAAATTGCATTGAACTAGATTTGAGGGGGAGAAGGGATAAAAACAGGCTTACTACAGAAAAGCATGGGGGCATTATTTGTTTGGGGAAGTTTTACTGTCTAAGCTTAACAATGATGTTGAAAAAGTGGAATGTTTACAAATAAAAACCAGAGAAACAGGCAGATCTCATGGTAGGAGTCTGTTACAGATCACCCAGCCAGGATGGAGAGGCAGACAAGATATTCCTTAAGCAGCTGGGAGAAGCTTCACGATCACTGGCTCTTGCTCTTGTGCTGGCCTTCAATTTAGTAGTTGTCTTCTGGAAATACAGCACAGTGTAGAGGAAACAGTTCAGGAGGTTGTTGGAAGAGCTCAACAAGCTGCTCTCCATTTACCAGAAGTCCTGGTTAAGCAGGAAGGTCTCAGAAAGCTGCAGTTTGCCAATTTGGCATCCATTTACAAGAAGGGCAGGAAGGAAGATCTGGAAAACTACAGGCATGTCAGCCTGGCCTTGGTGCCAGCAAAGGTTGTGGAAGCTTGGGTGCCATCACACATGCGGGACAAGCAGGGGATCAGCCCAGCCAGCATGGGTTCTTGAGGCAGGTCCTGCTTGATCAAAATGTTCTCCTTCTATGACAAGGTGACCTGCTTATGGGTGAGGGAAAGGATGTTGTCCACCTGGACTTTAGTAAAGCCTTTGATTCTGTTTCCCATGGCATTGTCCTGGAGTACCTGGCTGCTTGAGGCTTGGGCAGGTGCACTGATCATGGGCTGGATGGAAGGGCCCAGAGTGGTGAAAGGTGTCATGTCCAGCTGATGGCCAGCCACCAGGGGTGTTCCCCAGGCCTCAATATTAGTGTCAGTATTTTTTGCCCAGCAGAAAGAACCTGTGAGTGCTGATTGACAACCAGCTAAACATGAGCCAGAGTGCACCCAGGTGGCCACGAAGGCCTGGCTTGTATCAGAAATAGTGTGGCCAGCAGGACTAGGCCAGTGACTGTCCCCCTAAACTCAACAGTGGTGAGGCCACACCTTGAGTTCTGGGTCCAGTTTTGGGTCCCTCACTACAAGAAATATTTTGAAATGCTGGAGTATGTCTGGAGAAGAGCAACAGAGCTGGTGAAGACTCAGAGACACAATTCTTATGAGGAGTGGTTGTTGTTAGCCTGGAGAAAAGGAGGCTCAGGGGAACCCTTATTGCTCTTTGCAACTCCCTGCAAAGAGGTTGTAGCCAGATGGGGGTTGGTCTCTTCTCCCAAGTAATAAGTGACAGGACAATAGGAAATGTCTAAAGTTGCATCAGGGAAGGTCTTGATTGGATATTAGGAAAAATTTCTTCACCAAAAGCATCAAGCATTGGAACAGGCTGCCCAGGGAAGTGGCTGAGTCACTACCCCTGGATGGATTTAAAAAATGTGTACTTGGGGACATGGTTTAGTAGCTACTTGGGAGTGCTGGGTTAAAGGTTGGATTCACTGATCTTAAAAGATGAAAAGTGTCCATTTTACTTAAGAGCATGTTTGATTCCAAATGATGCATTCATCCTCAAAGTACCATTTATGAAGATACAAAACTGTGGGTACAAAAAAATTTGGCAGGTATTGGAACATTGTGGGAGCTAATAATTAAAGGAAAAAGCATATGCAGATTAAGAAAAAGCACTGCTGAAGGAGCAGACATTTTTGGCAGGTTGTCAGGGATTATTTAGGATGTTTTTTGTGTATTTATTATCTCCTTACACACATGGCTGGACTTATGCAGCACAGAGGGTCTTGCTGAAGATCACTGAATGCTACTGTAAAAGAGAAGGAGTGGAGATCAGTGTCTGTGTGCCATTTCATATCTCTGAGGGGAGGCAGCTGGCCTGGGTGGAAGCTTTTTATATATTTTTTGACCCACAGCCTACTTTCTTTGGTGCATATAAATATGGCTATGTATCAAACTGTGTCAAAACAGTTTCCTTGTCTTTTCTTTTTTTGCCAGACTTTCCCTTTTTAGACAGTGAATTAATTTATGCTACCTCTGAGTGTCCTGAACTAGGGGGAACAAGTGAGAAGGCACAGATTTTTTTTTCAGTCATGTGGTGCTTTCAGCTGGTGGTTAAACATAGATGGTACAAGAAAAGCTTGTTAATAATAAATATGTTAAGTAGTTGCCAATGGACTGGGCTGATTGCTAAGAACAGATCTTGCAGTCATAAAACAGTTTAAAGCCTGAAGCACTTGGGCCAGAGCGCTAATTATTACACATTTTCGGCCTATTGTCTTGGCTCTAGGAAATGTATTATTTTTAGTGATTTTCATTACTTGTTGGATTTAAAAATAGACTGAGTTACGGCTGGTCGTTGTTCTGCTGGGATGAATTACAGTTTGTTGAGGCAACTGCTTATTTTGTCTTGTCCCATGACATTATGTGAAGCCAGACAATAAAAAAAGGAAATATGAGTGGCATTAACCTTTTGAAGTAGAAGGGAAAAGGAGCCTTAATGAAATAGAGCAATCAGGCAATTATATTGCAGCTCTTAGTTATCATATAAAAAAGGAAACTGTCCTATATCATTTAACCCTTTACCTCCTGCTGTGGAGGTTAGGGAGATGCAGTAGACACACAGACGGTTTTTCTGCACGTAACTGATTAGGAGGTGCTAATTAAGAAGGCTAGAAAGAGATATCTTATTTAGGGATACACAAAGGAGCACAGTCAAGATAATGCTGAGTGTCTTAATTTCTGCAGTTCTTTCTCTCTGATAATACACCCCTGAGTTATAAAAACTGACTTTTCCCCACATTTTTCTCCCCCTGCCCTGTTCTTTCTTTCTTTTTCCAAAGGAAGGTAAGAAACATATTATTGGGGGCAATGCTGTTCTCTGTCCATAGCTACTTGATTTTGGCTTTTTCATTCTCTCTGGGCGGTATTTTAAAGACTCAAGTGTTTTTCAAGTATGTTAAGAATACAAGCTCAGAAATAGGTCCCACAGGCATTTAAAAAAAATCCTCCCACTTCTTTTGCTGAGGGCATGATCAGATGAACTGCTCTGAAAAGTGCTGAGCCAAATGAAGCTATCTTCCTGCTGGGCCTTCCCACCCTGCTCTTTGTGAAGGCTGTCTCCAAGTTTGCAAGTTTAACCATTTGATTACTTCTCACCCAATTCAGTAAGGAACCTGAGTTAAAAAGCAAATCCATCTCACTTTGACTTACTAGGTTTTCTTTTAATGAGGGTTTGTTTTTTTGTTTTTTAAGAGTATTTCTCTTAATTGAGAAAGTTTTACAAATCTCTATTACTAAGTGAAGCTTGCAAAGTCCCAGGAATTACTTCTTGCTATGGCAGAAACCATCCTAGTGAATAGGGACACACATATATAAACTAGGTTACTCTCTTTTTTTCTTTATTAAAACACCACCCCTACCTTAAACTGTTTTGCAATGTGAGAATTAGGAAGCTGTAAGTCAGAGTTTCTTACCGGTTTATGACTTTGTAAAACATCCCTTTGTGTTTGACAGCAATTAAATTGGTAGCCACTAAGGAAACTGCAAGTCTACAGTGTTTCACTGAGGCAAAAATCATTATCTTCCCTGGGTCTCAATCCTCCCATACTCAGACTAGATGTAATTTCTATTGAGCAGAGTGCATCCAGCTTGACTTACTGCCACTGTGGTCTGGCTTGTGAGGCAAAACTAATCTCCAGGATGCTGCTCCCCATAGTAAGTGCCACAGCTGTGGCCTGAACGCTGCAACCATGCTGCAGGTACTAAAGCACTTCCTTTTGCAAAAGCTTCTCTTAATCACAGTGGTTCATGTCTTTGGTGCCCTTCCTGTGGGGAGAATGGCTCTTGGTAGAGAGGCAAAGGAACCAGCTCTTTAGGAGGAAGCTGAGAGAAAAGAGACAGGGTTTTCACTTCTAGCCTCAACTCTGATAACTCTCCTGCATAAACTGCATTGAAAGCAGATTTCTTGGCTGAGGAATGGAAATTGAGCATGAATTTCAGGTGATAATCAGTGCGTTCATGTTCAGTGAAGGAAAATGCCTTGATTTAAGTTGTTGGCCTGGCATTTCTTTTTAATAAGCAATCTTGTTTCAATTGTCAGCTCTTCTGTTTGGCCTTGGGCCTCAGTTTCATGCCAGAAAAACAAGATGGTGATTATTTCCTTCACTTGTCTTGTAAACTGTGGCAAGACCTGACTCTCCTGTTAACACAGTGCTTGGCAGGAGAGGTTGCTGATCTACAGTGGGGCCTTTTGGTGTTCCTATGGTTCAGCTGGAAATATGTAATTATGTACTTTTAAAGGTGGATACCAGAATAAGGCCCCCTAAATCCCTGTTTAGATGTCTTTGATAGATATAAGTTGTTTGGTTTCCTGAACAGACAAGTGCTTGTCTGCAGTTCCTACCACAAGGCTTCTCTTGACTCACCTGAGGTGAATGGAGAAATGGTTTCATTTTTGAGACTTTGCCTACAGCAAACTCTTCCCATTGGAGAAGATTAGGCATCCATCCAAGACCTGTATCTGTGTGTGGATGCATGTTTCATGTGTGCTCCTTCTGGATTTGTTCCAATGCAAAGGCTTTCACAGAACAATTAAAATGCAAATGTAGATGCAAATTGTGACAGGCTAAAATGGCAAACTCACCTGCAGAAGAATCATAATATATGTCATCTTTGGCATTTCTCTTCCTCTCTCCTCACTGTTTTTGTTTCAGCAGACTATAATTTCCTCATACAATGAGGTTCTCAAAACCTTGTCAAAACACAAGTAGCAGTCTAGTTTCACAGTGTTGATTCCCCTCTCAGACAAACATTTCCTCTCTGGAGCACAATCCAGCAGGCAAGTGTTTTGCATCTACAGCCCACTGTAAGGATGGAGGGATTTCTTGGCAGCAGGTAGTAGTATCTCTCATACCTGGCTCTCACCAGGGCAAGGATCCTGTCTGGTCCCAACCACTTCAATAGATGAGTGATATTGTTTGAAGGATGACTTACTCTGCCTGGTTTAACTTTGATAGTTTACTATGTAAATTCGTACTTGTTACAAGGTAAAATTATATCATTTTTGCAGTAGTGTAAGAGCTGCTGTGTTTACCAGCACACACACACCCCCACACCCACACTCACACAGAAAAGAAGTGCCTGTCTGATTTCAGGGAGTCTGAAGGACAGAAAGGGAAATCAGTGATTGCCTGATTCATCCACAAGTTGCTGAGGTGAAGAGTTGAGATTTGGATCCATGCATTCCTATAGCTCTTAATTCAAAAGCCCCACTCTTACCTTCTCCCTCCCTGCCCAGACTGTGTCACTGGAGTTTTTGGGACTGCTGCAAACTGCAATGGTGTTTGCTGTGATTCCTGATGAGCTTGGCCATATCATAAGGCCTAGCTACATGCTGGGTTTGTGATTCTAGCATGACATTTCTCCCAAGCCATCCTCCATCTTATCCTCCTTGCTTCCTTTTTCTCTGGACATCCTCTAATCCTCAAAGAAAGGGATAAAAATTAAATAAGCTTGGCTGTGGAACTAATAGCAGAGTTTTGCTGTTACTGTGTTATTTGCTCTGCTTGTGTGTCTTATCCTTGCCCCTGCTTGTTTCAGGTTTTCCACTTCCCATGCTGTTTGCTTCACTGTAATTAGGAGGTCTTCTGCAATGAGGCTTGGATCTCTGCATAAATGTTCCTGGCTCTTCAGTGGCCCTAGGAGACAGTAAGAGTACTGAAAGGCTCCTTGTACTTTGAGGACAAACCTCAGCAGATATGACTCAGCAGAGCAGCAAATTTGATTCTTTGCTCCTTGATAGGAATCATCAATATGTGCTTTGGTGACACAAAAACCTATAAGCTCCTTCCTGATAGGTAAATGGTGGTAGACCACCAGTTGTGGTCTAGGAACACTAACGCCATAAATGTCTATTTTCACAGCAATCTGAGATGCTGCCTGGATCTGCAGCACCCAGGCAAGCAAAATGCCTGTGGTTAAAACATGGGTTTGTCTAAACTGCCTGTGTTTGAATGCTTTCAGAAGCTAAATAATATGGAACATCTTTCTTTCTTGTCTATCCTCTTGGTAAGAGTGCTAGTTTTGCTAATTGGGAAGGGTTTTTTTAATTTGACCAGAGATATTCTCATAGGAGTTTGCATTACAGTATTGGAATGGGGAAACCAGAGATGAGATGACTTAGTGTAAAAAGGATCTTTCTGCACTTTAGACATCTTTCAGGTGTCTGAAAAGTAACACTTTAAATGTCTTAGATGATTTCTTTTGTAGAACACTTTAGGAATTTAAAAATCTGAACCTGTTTTTGCTACTGATTATTTGCTTGAGGGTCTTAGAGCATTTCCTTTGTCAAACCTTCCACCTGAGGCTTATAAAAGTGAATATAATTGCTCGTTCCTGATGCTACATCAGTCTCAAAGCTACCCCAGTATTTGGCAACAGAACACTTGGATCTTCAGTTGTTAGAGCGGGATGAATCAAGATGAGACACTATTATCTTTAAAATCAAAAGGAGGCGGCCAACTCCCGGAGCCTCTGTGAGGATGGCAGCTTTCTGTCTGTTTTCTGAAAACAGGAAAGAAAGAAACCTAACCTTTTGTTAATAGTTTGGTTATACACAAAGGGACACAGACAAATATTTCAGCATCTACTCTACACAAATACATGAAACACAGTGCACTAATTACAGCAGTCAGACGCTGGTTGAAGGACAGTTAATTGGTTTTCAGAATATCTCAATCAACACAGACAGCAAGACACACATCCAAGGATTTGAAAAGTCAGCAGTAATAGATGTCTGTGAATTCTCTGTTGCAAAGTAAACCTTTATTTTCACTACAGCGTGTTTTATAGTGCAATAAAAAAGAAGGAAGTCAATAGCTATATCTAATATAACTGTAGCTGAAAAGATACTTTACTGATTCAATATTGCTTGAAGGGCAGTGTAATATAGGTATTTGACCTTAACCAAGGGCTTACATGCAGGTGTTGGGTTCAGACTGAATAGTTGATGAAAGAATCTGATCCCAGTTCAGACCAAGAACATGTTAAAATGAGTTAGTTTTCACACTATTTTTTACAAAAACATATAAGTCGTCTACTAAGTTTTCTCCACTTTTAATCTTGCCTAGGCCCATCTACTCCTAAATACCTAATACATTTTTTTTTCTTGAACCAGGAAATTTGTTGCTTTTTGGTGAAATTCAGCCTTAAGTGTACTTGGTCTTTCAGTTTTGTTCTTTTCCTGTTGTCTTAGGTTTATTTTTTGCTAATAATAAAAAATACTTTATCATCTTCTAGTGAAATTACTGAAGAGAGAAAAAAAATAAAGGGGGGAAAATGGCTACACATAACCTTGTCACAGACTTTTCTCCTCTGCTCTGAAGCAGGGCTGTTCCACAAACACACTGAAATTGCCATTAGATTTGCTGGGAACACTTGTGGTGCATAAATGCATACATTTTACAGGACTGATACCTGATTCATGAGCTCTTCTAGCATCACTTGTGAGTTCATCAGTGCCTTTACCATGAAAAATCAGAATGATGTTTCTGCCACTATAGATATGTTTTGGGGAGAAAGAATAAAGTTTTGCAGGTTTGCAGGTGCAACTGCATAGGTTTTCAGGTGTGACTGCATCCTCTCTGGGAGCAGTCACTGTAGTATTTCCAGACAAGTGTAAGCTTGCTCTGACTGTACTGTTAGCAAAGTGGAAGCCCTGTAGGTCTCCTCATCATGTTTCTGAAACTGAGCTAAGTCGTCTGAGAGTCTGCACACACTGACTCTGCACTGAGTTATTTTGTCCAAGAGTCAGCTTGTGCCTTGGCAGAGTAAGCTCATATCTGCCTGTAGAAGGTTGCACAGCTATCCCTTGAAGGTTTTCCTGAGGTCTCCTAGAGCTTTTTAAACCTGTCCATGATGCTCCCACTGATTCCAGAAACAATGAAGTTAGGCCAGTGCTAAACCCCAGACTAAAAGGTCTCTCCATGTTCAAGAGTGAAACAATTCCAGATCTGTGAATACAGTCTGGGACTTTGTGTTCCCACTTTGAGCTCACCTTAAAGACAGCTGATGACTGGGTTTTACAAACCTACTCCAAGGTCTTAGGCAGTGCTTAAACTTATCATTTCAGATAGTGTATAAAAGCTCAGCTAAAGAGGAGCCTTAGCCTGAATCTGACCTGTGAAAAAGACTTACTGTCTCCAAAAAATTAGAAAGTAATGATAACTCAGCAAAATATCCTGAGTATTAGCTACAAAATTTAGTTTGTTCAGAGTTTAGGAGTTTAATTTTGTTTTGTGTTTCTGGCCATTCCTTCCATTTGGTTTGATGCAGTTCTTCAGATGATTATATGTTGCCCTGGTCCTGCTCAGCCAAGCATTTTCCCCATTCTTTATGAGTCAAAACTTGTTTTAGTATGTTGGAAAATAAATCCTTTAAAAGTTGAGCAAATAATTTAAATTTTTAATGATTCTGAGGGCAAAGCATTGTTTTGGAGAGTCCAGCTATTGCTACTGACTTCTAGCAGTGACTATGAAGATTATACATGTATTTCAGTAACCTTATTGATTTTCTGATTCAAAGCTTCAGGTTAAGAATCAGCAACAAACTTAGCAAAGCCTCAGGAAGAGGTACCTGATGTTTCTGGCATGTCCCAGTATTCTTTTAGCTCTGCTATTCTCTTCCAAATTCTGCAGAAATTGTGATAAAGCAAGATGATTTTCCTGAGGAACTTTCTGCTACAAGGAGAAGTTTGCTTTTGGGAGAAAGCAGCAGAAATATCATATTTCCTCCAGAGAGTGATTATTTAGGAGTAAAATTAGGAAATAATTCATAAAGGTACAAGTCTTTTGTAAAATGGTATTGACTGGACTTCCAGAGAAGAGAATCCAGGATTCAACAAAATTTGAGATAAAGTAAGGTATTTCACCCCTTTTGGACAACTCTGTCAGGCTTTCTTCACATACATGTGGATGTTACTGTATATCAGATCTGACTTTGACTGTCAGTGTGGGCTCAGTGTTAGAAAGTGGTGTGGACCTTAATTTGGTGAAATGCAGGCTGAGAAGATAAATGGCATCATGAACAAACAACTGCAGTAGTGCAAGTGTTGGGTTTTCAAAGAGTGTTGCCTTTTTCAAGTCTGTGATATGAGGGTGGATTGTGAGGATGTTTTTTTTCAGTTGAGGAGACACTCATCACCCCTGTAGAAAAGCAAAAGGTTCTTGGCCATGGACCAGCTTGAACCAAAGATCAAAGATCCTTCCTCAGCTCTGTTGTGCCTCTGTGTATGTAACTGTGGTATTTTTGCTTCTTGATAGTGTCTCCTCAGGCTCTGTCTCCATGGGTTTGCAGCCTGAAATACTGGTTCCTTGCTGTTCTTCCTCAGAAAGCTGTAAAGCCAGAAATGCAGCTGGCAATTATATTGTAAGCTTATGTGTTTAAAATTAATAAAGTACAACAAAATCTATTATTTATCCAGTTGGTCAAATTATTCCTTGGTACAATTATTTGGTGATTGCATTTCATGTGGTGATTCTGTACAGAAAGGACTAATAATTAGCCCTAAATATTAGGGCTGTCACAAAATAGGGCATTAGCAGAAATTTGGAGACTGAAACCATGTGGTCTTCAAGGTCCTTCTCAACCCAAATCATTCTATGATTTTATGATTATTTTAGGAAAAAGCTAAACCAGCCTTTGGAAATGTGTTTTACTGACTTTGGTCTGTGCCACAGTGTTACCCCATAATGATGCAGAAAGAAGATGTCTGCAAACTTTGATATTGTGGGTTTTATGTGGCCCACAGGCAAGAGATTTCCTGTTATTCACAGGCCCAAGGCTACAGAAATATATGGTTGTCACACATGTCATCTGTTGGGTCACTCAACACTTCGTACTGCGTTTACTCTCTGGAAATCATAGATGGATTATCTTTGAGAAGTGCAATTGAATTCACAGGTCAGGCTGCAAACCTGAGGAGGTCTCAGTTGTGGAAAACTGTCAGGGGGATGGAGACATTGCCCAGAGGAAGCCATAGGTTCATCACAGGACATTCTGTTAGCAGCAGGATCTGCCTGAATATTTTGGGGTGGAGGATCAAATGCTGTGCTCCCTGGAAGGGCTCTTGACAGGAAAGATTTCTAGAGGAAGAACAATATGTATTCATTTTATATACTTCAAGTTGAGCTTCCTATATTTTCATGGTAATTTTGGATATAAATCTCTCCATGTTCCTGCTAATAAGAGTTAGTTTTAGAGTTAAAGAAGCTTTTTGGTTCCAGGGCTTTTGCTGAGAGCTGCTGAAATTACCAAAGATTCATCTCCTAGTTTAATCCACTCTTTTCAATTTATCATCTTCTGAAAACATCCTGATGGCAAAGAATTCAAAAGTATTTGTGGGACTTGGAAACTGAATTTACCACGGGAACTGTCATCTCCCTGGTAATGTTGCACAGAACAGAAAGACAAAAAAACCCAAACCAAAATTAAACCAACAATAAAATCCCCACACTTATGAAATTTCAGAAAATAATAATAAAAAAAATCCCAATCAGCAGAGCACTGCACAAAAATATTTTCAATGGCTTTTGGTTAAAATATCTTGAGACTAAATTTCAAGCTGACCAGGAAAATGCTCTTCTGGGAGTAATTCTTTTCTATATGAGACAGCACTAATCCTCTAGTCCTGTGTGAAGACAAAAAGTCTTGTAGAAGGCTGTGGCTTGGGAAAGGTACAGAAATGACCAGTTTATTTGGAGAACAAGCAAGAAAGGATTATACATTGTAGAATTGCAGTACATAAGAAAGGTGTTTTTGCAAGCCTGTGAAGTGTGTGGCATGTGTCATGTCCCAGTAGTCTCAAAATTAAAATGAAACCTTATCAAAAGATTATGCCCTGGGCCATAGGCTGTATCTTTGTGGATCTTGGGAAGCATAAACCACCTTGCTACTATTGCTGCCTTTATACAGGAAAAACACACAAGGAGCAGAGTAAGGGTTTCCCTTTGTTTTTCATGTCTCAGGAGCATAAAGGTAAAGCCATGTGAGACATCATTTCCAAAAACTGGTCATTCTGTAAATGTCAATATTCATGACAGTTACGAGGAAAAAAAAATAAATTCCTAGGTATCCATGTATATCATTGTTCCTTTTCTTATTTACCAAATTTTATTGGTGAAATCAAGGTTGGTTAGAATTCAGAAGGTGAGTGCACATTTAACAAATACGAAGAGATTTTTAATTGTAAAATTATATCAGGCTTATGCACAGCAGATCGGTACCTGTGGTCTGTGTTTTATAAATACAACACATGAATTGTTTCCAGAAAGACTAGGGGTGTGTAAAAGAGTTTGCTGTGCTGAGGAGAGCATGGAGTGAATGGTGTTGGAGGTATCTGGAGAGCACATGCAAAACTTTGAATTTGGTACAGCTTCTCTGACTATAACTTAAAGTCAGGATGAGTTCTTAATGAGAAGAGCTTTGTAAAAAGAGTGGAAGCAAAGAGCATAATTTCCAGTAGGTCTGGACAAACATGTACAGTGTCATACAATGAAGAGCAATGAATGTAGGTTGCTTCTGCAGCATGAGGTCTGTCCTGGGAAAGTGTAGGTCTTGGAAAGACTTATGGGTCATATAAGATCATCCATGGACATGAACTACAACCACTTTACCAGAAATGCTAATTTAGAAATGTAAATATGAATATCAATGTTTCCGTGTGAAGTGGAGAGCGTCATTTGCTTCTGTCCTTGAATGGTCCTCTCATCATCCACAGCAATCCTGCATCCACTGCTGTATTTCAGGAGTGACTGATAAATTAGTAAGTATTCAGAGAAGAAAACTGAGAAACTGTGTGGAATCATGAAGCATGACTTATTGAGAAAGTTTTAAGGAGCATAGTCTGATTAACTTATTGAGGGCTTTAAGGGTGATTTTGCTGGTCTATGAGTACCTCCTTGGAGAGCAAGAACATGATTACAGAGAGTTCTTCAGTTTGACAGAAAGAGATACAGCAGATTGAATATCTGGCAGTTGAAGCAAGGTGTAATTGGACTACAGATATGGCAATTGAAACCAAGATAGCATTAAGTGACTCCTTGATGTAGAAGTGCAAAATTTCAGGTCAGTATTGGGAGACTTTAAAAAGATTTGTGCTGTAGTCTGTGGTCTCAGGCTGTCTTTGATATGTGAACCCCTGTGGTTTTCCCAAGGGGAATAATAGAATCATAAAACACCTTGGGCTGGAAGGGACCTTAAAGTGCATCTAGTTTCAATCCTTCTGCCATGGACAGGGACACCTTCCACTAAACCACATTCTCAAGGTCCCATCTAACCAGGCCTTGCACATTTACAGGGATGGGACATGATGCACCTTTGTATAGTGTGTTTAAAAACCTTTACCTAATGGCAATTTATGTACTTTCTAGGGACATAATTCTGCAAGGTCCATGGACCACAGATTGAAAAACTACCATTCAATCCTAAATCAGGGTCTTGAAACAGGAATCAGCCAAGCAAGTCCTGTGGTCTGTGGACAGCAATAGTAAGGCTAAGTAATAAACATATGTTTCCCCTAACATTGTGATCTAGGAATGTCGGCCCAAAACACAGCTCCCTCCAAAGAACACTGATGCTTTAGCCCTCACTCAGCTATTGCTCTCTACCCTGAAAAACCCTGATGTGCAGAAGATAACTTAATGGCTTCAACCATATTGCTTACAAATTTTACAGCACTGGTGCCTGAAGCCAAATCCCTTCTTCACTACTCTGGTTCAGTGGTTTTCATTGTCTCTGTTTTCTCTGTTGTGATCACACATGAAAATGAGGCAGAAAGGTGCCAAGACAGACAGGCTTTGTGTTAATTTACAACAGCCTGGATCCTGAAAGCTGAATGGGCAATGGGTTGCAATATTAACAGATTTGCTCTGCACAGGCACTTGTTCTCAGCCCCATGCTATCCTCTTCTGGCAAAAGCATGAAAAGAATTGGGCCACCAGCTCAGAGGAAAACAATTTGAGCCAGCCTTCCTTCCTTCCTTCCTTCCTTCCTTCCTTCCTTCCTTTCCTTCCTTTCCTTCCT
>WBNO01023366.1:544151-627700 GCA_013400575.1 Peucedramus taeniatus
ATATTTGCTTACTCAACTTGGTACAAAATAGAGGAGAATTTTAGGATAGAACTGGGCTTTTGGGAAATTTAATGACAAAACCAAACAAAACAAAACCAAATACAACTATGTGCTGTAGTTTAAACTTTTGCTTATCACTGTCCTCATATTGTTTTTCTGCTTTAACTTTATTCCCTCGATATGGAAATGTCTTGCTGATAGTTCTATGAAATTTTTTGTGTGTAGATGATGCAATCAGATATAATTTTAAAGATGCAAAATATTTAAAGTAGCTAATTATTTCCTTTCATCTTGGGTTTGCCAGCTTTTACATCCAGCTACTTAACTGTTACTCCCCAGTCAGTTAAACTCATTTTGATGGATTGGATTGACACTGATATCCATTTACCTCCATTTTATTCCAGTTTCCTTTTAGCAAACAATTATGGAACAGCAATAGCTTCCCGCTGGGCAGACAAATTCTTTCTGTCTTCCTTTAACACAGCTGTGCATTTTTCCAAGTGATGAATGCAGTAGAACCAAATCATATGGATCTACGATCTGTTCCAGCTGCTGTTGGAAAGAAATGATTAAAACAACAGAAACAAAGTGGAAAGAAAACTCCCCGCTTTTTTCCCTCCAAGCCAGCAAACCTTATCATTGAGCATAAGCAGCAAAATGCATTTTTAAACTCAAGAAGCAAATGTGCATATAAGCAATAAGAGGCTAAGCAAATAATAAAGCAGAATGACATGACACCATATCACAATCCTCAACGAGTAAGTAGCACAGTTCAACCTCAAAAGCTACTGAGTAAGACGAAAATGTCTCTTTAACAGTATTAGGGGACAATTTATTATGTGTCTCCTTCGAGTGCGGCACAATGTCACTGCAGGCCCATTGCATTTGCATTATTTCCAGACAACGGCAGCAGCAGAAAAGGACACTGATTTATTTCAGAGCAGGCACAGGTGATTTTTATGTCTGTTGGGACCCAGCCAGATATGGCTTAACCCATTCAAGTCTTTCCTGCTTATACGAAGAGGTGTCTTTTTGCAACATCCTTATCTTCCAGCTCAGATTTCATTTAAGTTACTCAAGGAAAGGATGGGGGATTTTGAAGTCCTTTGCTCTTTCAAACAGTTGCTAAAGCTTTGTTCAATTCAGAGAGAACGAGTGACCGGCAATAGCTTAATCTGTTTAAAATAATTGTAATGATCATTTTCACTGTTCAGCTTTTAACTTACTCTGTGACTTCCATACCTTATAGTAGCCAAAATCAAATGATTGACTGATAATGTTATTCCCTATTGCATGTAGCTAATTTGCCAGGATCAAAAAATAACATACAAGGAAAAAAAGTCACTGTCTGGCTGTCAGAATCCAGTCAAAGATGCAAGCTTTGTTTCTGCTCAATTGGAGAGCCCGAGGACTGCCTGCATCCCAGTTTTGCAGCTTCTCTTATAGAAGAGAAAAATCTGGCATCTTGCTGAAAGTGCCACCTTATAAAGAGATAAAAAACTGGGGTTGGGACCAAGTGCCATTGCTAATGGCAATTAGAGAGAAAGCAAAGATATTAATCCAAAGCAAGTATAGCTGGCTTCTGATAGTCCATCAATTTTATTTCTTCTGTTAAGCATCAATATTTTTTCCCCCTTCTGAACAATTGCCTGGCATTGTGTGGGTGTATGGCTGTAATTCTGCTGATGGCTAAAAGAGATGCAGAAAGCCAAAATGGGAATTAATGTCCTGAATGAAGTGACTCCTGCATAACTGCAGTGATGTACACTGTGCCTGGCACTATGGCTGAGAAAGGGGATTTTTTTCAGGAGTTAGCTACAGGAATTGTTTAATTCCAAACAGGCGTAAAACTGAGTATTCTGAAATTTTCTCAGCAGAGTTTTGCAACAATTTCCTTTTAGGTCCTTTAAAATAAAATAAAATAAAATAAAATGGTCCTTTAGGTCCATTAAAATACTTTCAGTGTAGCTTGGGGTTGCCCCCCAAAAAAGGTACTATGAATCTGATTGAAAGCATCAGAAGAAAACAAAGAAAAACTTCCCACATGATGCAATTTTTTAAAAAGGACAGTCTTTGGAATAGATTATTTTGTAGTCTACTAAAAGAATGTTCTGTTAAATTCAAAGCATCTGCTGGAGCACTGCCCTGATGGACTTAGCTCTGATCTGCCCTTCTCTCCTATCTGGTCCCTCTGGCCCTGTGACTACTGCAGGAAAAAGAGATTGCTCAGTGCACAAATAAGTGAGCACAGTTCAGTGATTTATGTAAATGTAGATTTAAAAAAAAAAAAGTTATTCAGTGTGTTTTGATGCCTGTGATGAGTCAGAGGTACTTGTAGAAGTGGAGAACCTGCCCTTGTTCTAGCAAAAGCAGCCATGGGAGGCAGCTCAAAGAAATCATTTTTGTGCTTGTGGACTTGCTGGGGAGTGATTCTTGCACTCTGTCTTCAGGATGAATCTCTGCTTTTATCTTCCTACAGGAGGAAAGCAGAGCTCTGTGGCTCTTGCACACTAAAGCAACAGCATGTTCTAAGCCCAGCTCTATCACTGGGCAGTCTTGGCAGGTTTCCGTGGCCCATTCCTCCCCTCAGTAACACTGTTTGCCCCTTTTTAAAGCATTTTGAAAGCTTTTAATAAGATACACTTCTGGCATGGCAGAGGGTAGTATTACAGCTCCATGATTTTGATAGCACTGAATGGACTCCTGGGGAGCCTGGATGTTGATGGATCAGGAACTGTGCTAACTGCTAGGAAACCTTGATCCCAGATTTAAGGAGCTTACAAAAAGAAAAAGTCACAGCAACAACAACAACAAAAAGAAATAACTAAAAAGGGCAAAGTAGAGGAGGAAATGATCCCTGGGACTCATACAGTCCCATAAGTTAACAATTTGCACAAACTCTGCTGAGTTTAGTTTGGCTTCATCCTAGTCCAACAGGCTGTCAGGCCTCTTAGCTATAAATCACATATTCTGAATAGGAATTACCTGGTGTTATGGTGAATTATAGCAGATATCTGCTCTCTGCAGTGATGTTTCAAATGGGCAGCTGAAGCCTATGTAATATTAATAAAAAAGTCATTGTGTTTTGGTGAAAATACAGCAATGCTGCTTCTGCTTTCTAAAGAAAATAGTCTCATTATTAAGCACAATATACCTAGGTGATGAATCATGTGGACTGAGGAAAAGACAGGTTTTTAAAAATTAAGAGAGTATTTCTTTTTCCCTTTCTTCCTTCATTGACAGTTAAAATACCCTTTAAATACCAGAGAACCTGAATGCTGCCTTTGCTGATCACGCAGTTCAGACATGGCTGAACTGAGTATTGAGAAATTTAGCAACAATTTGTACCTTTTCCTTACCTCAAGTCTAATTGATGAAGAAAGCAAGTAACATATAAAGCAAATTCTTACAGAAAATAGATTCAAATTAGCATATGACTTAAAATACTTAAACCTATCGCCAAATAAGCTGTATAAAATAAATATGCCAAAGTCCTTCCTAAATAGCTTAAATCAGTTTTTAAAGCAAAATATGCATTTCAAGGGTGATGGGTAAGGAATGACCATTCATGACTGCTGTGCTTGACACCAATCACAGAGGTACTGGGGTACAGAGATATTAACAAGCAGCATCATCAGATGCCCCCTGGAAAAATGGCAGTTCCTGATGAGATAGGGCAGCCATCCAGCTGCTCATCACAGTCTTTTTCCCAGCCCATGTGCCTGATCCATGGGAAGTGAGTATGACCATCTACCAGGTACACAAGATGGGTTGTTCTATTTTTTAGCTGCCACCAGAGGTAACTCCAGGTCAGCTTGCACCTCAGGATAAACAGGGCTGCAAGTGACATGAAGCAGACACTTCCTTTGGTTTGAGGCATCCAGGCTTCTCAAAGGGTCTTCACAGGCCTGGCAAACACCATCTCTAATGTTGGTTTAGTCTGATTTTTTTCTCTTCCTCTCTTGTACCTACAGAACTTGTTCTGCTGTCTTTCAGTTTAAGCCTTGCAGAAATAGCTGCCAATAAGAGTGTCATCTGGGAATCATGGTGTGTACAACTCCTGATGAAGCACCTCCTTTTGTGCATTGTTCTTAACACTACATTTGATTTTGGTACTGAGTATGATATTGGGTCCATCTGGCAGTACACACCCAGCTCCTATCTGTGAGGAGGACAGGCAGGGCTCTCAGAACTGGCCTCAAATTGGCCCAGGACATCTGATACCTAATTGATAAAAGACAGATAGATTTAGAACCAATGACACACCAGTGCTTTAATCACCAAGAACAATTGTGGCCTTAATGATATGTATTTAGTGAAAGGAATGCAAATACACAAGTAGAAGGGGATAAAGCATGAGTGCCATATTTAAAATCAGCTGATGTTAGCCTGTAGAAAGCTGCAAAAGAAATAGATTCTTTTGTGCATCATGCCTTTCCACCACATTAATATCACACATTTACTGCCCTCACAACCTGGCTGTGACCTAGTGACTGCAGCCAAATGCTTCTTCCAAATAACAAAGCAGAAATTTGGTTGCACAACTGCTTTTTATAATACAGCAAAAACATGGCACACATAATTAACTGTAACTCATGCCTTCAGGCCTGAGCTGAAATGGGGGAAGTGATGCTATCAAGAAGCACCTTAATCCATTTTCTAGGAGCCATTAGGATGTCCTTTTCAGAAACAGGTGACTGATGTGGGGCACAGTAAAACATCCCAGCAGGCCCTTATTTGATGTGGTTGGAGGCGACTGCAGCTTTCTGCATCCATGCCCTGCTCATGAGCACTCCTTGCTCTGATGCTGCTTGGTTGTTTCAGTGGGAGCTGCTGCCAGGGGATTCAGAGAATCTGCTGGCTGAGGGTGGCATTCACCCCACAGCCTCTGCTGGCTCTGCCGTGGGGTATCAGCTCTCACTGCATGGGGTCACGAGCAGATGGGACTTTCACACCTTGAAGAGCTCCAGCCTTTTCCAAAGCTGAGATTTCTGCCATGAGATCAGCCACTTCCAAAAACATCTTTGACACTAGAAAGACAAAACTTAATGGATTTACAGGTGTAATTCCAAAAAGATAATAGCTGTTTTTTCCTCCTCACTCCAAGGATGCCACTTCTGTTTTTAAGATGCCCAAACTAATAGTTAAATCTCTAAAGCACTAGTATTCCTTGCTGTTAAGAGTACATTAAATTTTCAACCCTGTTGTTTATTTTCAAATGTGTATTCTGGTGACACATGTTGAATTGAATTTTATTACTGGGTTGAACCAGGGTATTTTATGTTTAGAAAATTATAAGGATTACCTAGGAGCAATCACCAGAGGTATGTTTTCTTGAATAATACAGAGAGACTAAGCCTCAGTCTAGTCCTACAAATCTGTTTTTAAGAAAGAAAGTAAATCTGGTGGGGAAAAAATTCTGAACTTGCAGATTTCCCAAAATTACTCTGTTGTTGCTATTATTTATCAGGTCCCTCAAACATTCCCTGATTTCATGCAAAATCATTCCTGCCTACCTCAAAGGACACATGACCAAAATGGGCAACTAAAAGTCAGGGGAGGGTCCTATAAGCATCAGTCTGTGCCAGCCCAGCCCATCATGTGTCTGTTCAGTTCTCTTCTGCTCAGGCCTTGGTTCCCCTCTTGGCACTGCAGCACTGCCAGCAGCCCCAGTGGTGTCAGGGGTGGGCTCAGCTGCAGTAGGAAGGAGTCACAGAGTTTCTGGCTGAGTAAGACAGAGCAAATAAAGTCCTTTTCACTGTTGGTGGCAACATAATCAGCTGCTGCATACATTTTGTTGGGGTAGCAAAGTGAGCTGGCATGTGGAAAAGCAAACCTACTCATTTATAACCTGAGAACTGAAAACGTGCACAGTTCCAGCTGAGGAGCAGCAGCAGTAGGAACCAGCCCTTGCACATCCAATAGGTAGTGACTAAGAAGTTTGACCTAATTTTTGTTTATTACTTAAAAGGAAATGGTTAATTTTTTGGGAGGGAAGGCTGTTATATAAATCTACGTGTAAAGGCTGTGTTTGTACACATTCATATATATAGTAACATGTCATTAAAGAAAATAATAACTTTTTGTTTATTTTGAATAGTGAAATTCATGGATGCTGGTTTTTTTTTGTTTTTTTTTTTGTGAATACCATTGTTAGATGGCATTCTACTGGATGGCAAAACTCAATACCAAATCAGGGTGAAAAATCAATCAGAAAAATCTACAGTGGAATTCTACTCACTTATATTTGGTTTAGGCAATAAAGATCCGAAAAGCTGATGAAATCAAGCAGCACTAACAGATCTGTTAGTTTTGTTGTATGCCTTTGACATGAAATGAGTGTTAAAAACATTCTTGCAAATGATCACTGGACATTAAAGGAAATGAAGAATTGTGAAGAGAGTTTTGATGCATAGGCTCAAGGCTTCTGGGTTCTGCTTAACATTTTAGGCATGGAGAGACTATTCAGTCTTCTGCACTAAGAAAATTCAAACAATGATTAAGAAGGTTGTAGAACTACATGCTATATTTGTAGATATACTTTTCTGTTTGCTTCCTTACAGTTTAATGGACTTAACAATGCATGGTGAGCATAGAGGATGTTAGTTCTAAAGATGTGCCCTAACTTTGTACAGTCCAAATCCCTGCTTTATGGACTGCTTTTCCCAGAACCATGTAATGATCTCAGCTAAGAAAACCAACCCACCAGCCAACCAACCAACCAATGACTCCCTCCGACATTACAGGATCCCAATAAACTAAACTTTGACATCCAATTCAGCACCACATCAAGATGGTATCTCCATGGCAGTCTAGAAAGGCTTTGTATGGCATGGGAAAGTTTTTCAGTGGATAAATGCAGGTTGGAGAGTAGATGATGAATTACCCAATTTTCTGGTCAGAAGACTTTTTTTTTTTTTTTGCTCCTGTTATAGGCACAGATCTGTGTTGTTCCTCATTTGTGCATTTCTTTCATATTTTTGATCTCATGTGTCTCTTCAAAGGTTCTGTACACATGGACTGAGATGCAGTGGTTCACATCTGGGATCATATGCAAGGTTTTTTTTTTTTTCACCAGCTATCATGAAGTTGGGGAAAAAACCATGATTTTGGAAGTGCCAAACTCCTCTACAACTTCCTTCAACTTTACTGACTTGCAGAAGATAATGAACTAAGAAAATGTGATTTTTTTAATAGCATTTTTTGGGTGACGTTTTCAAAATGCTCTTTTTTCTCTTGAATCACAATGATTTCTCATTAAGAAATGTTCTTAAATTTTATTATAAAAGCTGCTTGCTACCAGAATGAATTTGGGTTGGAAGATGGCTGGGAAAAATATGCCCTCTGTGGTGGCTTCAGAAGTGCCAGTGAACTAAGAAATATTTGCACAGTGGTAGTGATCAGACCTTGTTCTCAAGGAAGTTGTGGAAAACCCTTGCAAAATGACAATGTGAAATAGTCTGCACTCTCAGCCCTGTGCTACAAAAAGGAAGACACAAAGAACTTCTCTCCTCTTAAAGAAGAGATTACCTTCATCCTAAAACCAGGCCATTCAATTGTCTTTCTAAAATTTGCTACTCCTCAATCTTATGAAACTCCAATTATTATTGTTAGTCTTGTAAATGTCTGAGCAAGTGGGGCTTTTGCATTTTAGGTCTCAAGGCAGACCTGCAGACTTGGACCCCACGGTTTGATTGCCCATGGTATGAAAAGAGGTAGTTCTCTGGGTTGTTTTGAATATCCTACCTTTTAATTTAGTTGAGTGCCCTTTGTTCTTTTTCCTTTCTCATGCATGTGCTCATTTCAATCTCTTTTCACATGAAAGGTTTTCCATCCCTTTCTTTTGTCACCTCCCTTTCCTGAAAATAGATTTGTCTTTACCAGCATTTGCAAATTATCTCAGTCAAAGGCTTTTTTTTTCTCATGGCTGGCTTTGTTTTCACTGTTTATTTCCAATAAAGATATTTTCTTCCAAGATTATCCTCCTGTGCCTAAAATCTTTAGGCAAAACAGAGCCTTTGTAGCAACTGCTGTAATTCTCCTTTACTCCAGTGACAGTTGTGGCTGCTTCTGGCAGGGCTTATTTTGGCATCTTTATCCTTTGAGTGTGAGACTCAAGGAAACCTGCCTTTTTCTCAGTTGGGTAAACATACCTCTCAGGAGACTTAGCAAAAGCACAACACAGAGCTGTGGTTTGTTCTAATTCCTACAAACAAAATAGTGTAGCTGTTTCAATTCAGGTTTAATTTGTTTAGTTGGAAAACATGGTTTTGTCACTGTTTGTGATAATATCAGTATTATTATTGATTCAAGCATCCTTAATTTGCACTGGGAAGTGCTGAAGGGCTGTGGTGAAAGTGTGCATAGAAAATGTGCAGACAGACAGATAGCTTCCATGGGCAGGTGGTTTCTGAGGAAAGAATTGGCCCCTTTTGGAGCTGTTTGCTTGTATGAAAAAAATATTATCATGATATTTTCTCAGCTGTGCTTAAGCAAAAGGAAATCATTGGCTTTTGCCTTTTGGACATTAATTTCCTCCATTAGCCCATCTCCTGATTCTTTCTGGTGGTGAATGGTGTCACCAGTTGTTTTAAATTCAGTTCAACTCAAAGTAACAGGGCAGAAATTTTTGTGTTTCATTTCATTCTTTAGTCTGGAACTGCTTCCTTGTGTGTTTGTGTATTTCTGTTAACCATAAGCACCACTCTACTACTTGCTTATTTTACACACTATTCACACTAGGAGGACTAGTTTCTGGGTAAAATTCCCTCTTAAATAGAAAGAGCAACGGGCCAGCACATCACCTGAAGTGTTGTCTCACAGGTCATGCAATTGGTCACCTTTTGGTGTTAATTTCTATAACCCCCTGATTTGTCTGTCTTGATGACCCAGAAGTTCCATTTCAGCCTTCACCTGAACAGTTCTGTCATATTTAACTTACAGTTGACAATTCCTGGCAAATGCAGATTTTAAAGCCAGAGGAGACCTTTATATCATTTAATCTGACTGTGTGATCTGCTCTTTGCCAAAGGCTTTGATGTGAACTCTGCAAAATTTTTGAACTCCATGGAAAGCAATCACATTGAAACCTCCCACCCATGATTTTGAATTGAACAAAAAAGCAGATGAAGCTTAGATTCCATGCTAAAAGACCAAACAAGAGGTTCTCAGAATCTGGGGGTGAGAACACCTTGGTTTTGTTGGATACCATGATAAGTGGTTTAAGGTACAAGTGCCTTGCACCTCTGCCTTGGATAAACTTGCAGCCACTCAAAACAAAAAAGCTAAGATTGGTGTGTAATAAGTTTTAAGACTGTTTCAATATCATGGCTGGACTGATGGAAATGTTTCAATTCCTGAAAAAGGAACTGATATGAAAGAAGAAATCCCTGCTAGGCTAAGCGTGATCCCTGATGTCCTGTCATGATTTGCCCAATGGTTTTCCAATAAGAGTCACACAAATACTAGAAATTTCAACCTTAGAACTGCTTTGTTTTTGTTATGAATTCCAGGAGGAATTTGCACCAGCTTAGGCTTGTCTTATGGAAGTAGTAAGAAGAGGAGACAGAGAGTTTATTTGGTTAATACTGCAATTTTGTGCAAACATGTCCCAGTTGTCATTTAGACATTAAAGAGCTGAACACAGCTGTTCTTCAGTAGCAATATACTGGACATCCTCACAGAACCATTTGTGTAAATAATGCTAACTTCAGCCTCTGTTTCCACACCTTAACTCTCTTTGGTGAGCACTTCATATACCATCCCCTCTGCTCTCTGTAGATTAATTCTTTTGGTTTTGTTGTAGGTCTCAAAAGCAGGGAGTGGAAATGCCTAATGTGTTTGATAAGGAGAAAGAAACCTTGATTTACAGATTTCAGAACAATTAAGAAGTCTGACAACCTGCATGGGTACAAGGCCAACACTGGAAAATTTTATGAATGACTGCTTGTAGCTATGGAAGTTATATAGGTATATAAGCTATAAACCCCAGTTTTAGAAAAGGAAATAAGTAAGACCCAGAGAATTACAGGCCAGTCAGTCTCACCTAAATTCTTACAAAAGATTATGGAGCAGATCCTCCTGGGAACTATGGTAAGGCACATGGAAAATAAAGAGGAGATTGGTGACAGCCAAATTGTGCCTCACTAGTTTGGTGGCCTTCTATCACAGGTTTACAGCAGTAGTAGATGAGGGAACAGACATCATCTGCTTGGACTGGTGCAAAGATTTGGCACTGTCCTGCACAACATCTTTGTCTCTAGACTGGAGAAGTGGATTTGACAGACAGACCACTCAGTGGATAAGGAATGGCATGGATGGTTGCAGTCGGAGCGTTGTGGTCAATGTTTCGATGCCCAAATGGAGAAAAGTGATGAGCAGTGTTCTTCTGGGGTCAGTACTGGGACTGGTGCTGTTTAAAATCTCTGTTGGTGACAGGAACAGTTGAATCAAGTGCACCCTCAACAAGTTTGCTGATGACACCAAGCTGTGTGAGGCAGTGGACTCACTGGATGAAAGGGATGCTACCCAGAGGGACCTGGACAGGCTTGAGAGGTGGGACCCGGGAAGCTCACGAAGTTCAGTGAGGCCAAGTGCAAGGTTTTGCCCCTTGCTCAGGGCAATTCCAAGCACAAATACAGGCTGGGTGGAGTATGGACTGAGAGTAGCCCTGAAGAGAAGGACTTTAGAGTGTTGGTTGATGAGAAAGAGGGCCACAAAGATGGTCAGGGGCTGAAACACCTCTCCTGTGAGGACAGACTGAAATAGCTGGGGCTGTTTAGCCTGGAGAAGAGAAGGCTCTGAGGAGACCTTATAGCACTTTGAAGTACCTAAAGGGGGCCTACAAGAAAGACAGAGAAGGACGTGTTTTACCAGGGTGTGGAGTGACATCTACATCCCTCTGAAGTCTCATCAGCTTGCTCAAATCAGGAGTCAAAATCAGTAATCAAATTGGGGCAAGTTATCTTTCTCTGTGTCCAAGGATGCAGGGACTGTGTGCTGATGGTCAGTATTGGAAGTTTGGTTCACAAAGGCCACAACATTTTTTCCATGTGCATATAGTCCTGGGGTGACATTCAATTATTATACTCTAAATTTTTTTACAGCTATTGTTTAAACAATAGGGCTTTCCTTGAAGATGGCAATCAGAAGGGAAATGTCACCATGAACACATCCTGGAAAAAAAGAGTGAACTGAGTGAAACCAAACTGTGTTCAGTCTTGGCTGTATTCAAACTGATAAAACTTTTGCCTCTGGATGTTAGATCAGATTATTATAGAGAGACAAGCCATATAATCTGGAATAAATCCTCCAGCAATGTGTGCATTAAAAATAAACCAGATATCTTAGATGGATTTATCCATCTATTTCAGACAGTAGGAAAATCTAGATATGAGTAACTGAGGAACTGTTGAGGCGAGAGGGCATGTGGACACTGAAGTGCCTTGAACACTACACAGCATCTATGGAGAACAGTGATGAGGAAGACTCTTGCAAGACTGAGTCTGGGCCTGGATTGGTCCTGAGTTTCTATCAGACAAGTCATTGAAGGCAGGCCAATTATTCTGTTTCAACATGAACATCAGTAAAATCTCACTTTTGGTTGCAAATTCTATTTGAAGATGCTTCATTTGCTCAGTGACCAGTTCTTCCAGCTTTAGTGCCCAGGAGCTGCTCTGAGTTGTCACTAATTTATTGAAAGTCAGAGGAGGAGAGGAGGCATGATAAAAATTGACAAAGTAGGCATGACTAACTAAAACCCTTTATTACTCAATTAATTCCCAAACTCTAATGGTAGCAGTCCCAGGCACCCCTTCATCTTTCCCTCTGCTCTGCATCCCACAGGACACAATATCCTTCAGTGTCAGCAGATGTTTTGAGTAAACAAGATATGGTAATACAGACTTCCTATCCCCATCTCTCCATCAGCCTAGAGCTAAATATCCCACTCCAAACCTTCCAGAGAGCCATCTCTGCTTTGCCTGATTGCAGATGGTCTGCCTTGATCAGGAGGGTCTTAAATACAGAAAGAAGACTGGCACTGGAATTTGGCAGCCCTGTTCATGATTTCTGTTTTCCTCTTCCTTTTTTCTGTAACATCTTTCCCCACTACTTGCCAGAAAAGATGCATTTTGGGGTTGGTTGCTGATCTTCATATTAAGCTGTGTCTGGTTCAGAGGAAGGACTGTGGCTATTTTTTTTTTCTTGTTTGTTTATGTACAGCATACACAGCAGTGTCTATAGGTGTAGACACTATAAGATAATAATAAAGTTGGTGTTAAAAATCACAAATTTATGGTTTGTGTCCCATTTTTCATTCCACCCTTAAATAATCCTCTTCTGGGAAAAAAATGAAAAAGTCTGGAGGGAATGTGATTACTCTGTTACAATCATGTTACCTCCACTGACTAATCACTCAGAGGTTTGTGTTGGTACTCTTGTCTCACACTGTTATTCTCCTCTGAAGGTTTTTTTTGTGGGCTCAGATTATACAGTTAAACTTCTGTTTTAACAAGTTGCTGCACCTTTGCCCAAGGCTGTGATTGAATATGTGGGCAGTCACTGTAGTTCAACTGACATTTGAGAACTTATTATGCCGTGTTTTGATTCTGAATGTGCATCTTGTGGGGGTTTATTTAACTCAAATACTCATTTTTGTGGTGCCAAACTAAATCAAAAGCTCCAAATTTCACTCGAGAAGAAAAATCCAAATCTATGGAAATTCCAACAAAAATAGATAGTGCTAGGCAGTAGGAAGGAATGCCTACTGCCTAGGTAGGTTGTAGGTTTCAGTGTAACTGTTGGGAAACAATGTCTGAATGTCAAGCTTGTATACAATAAGGAGATAAAAAAATTTATTGAAATTTTATGTTATGTAGCATATATTTCACAGCAGTTCCACACCATCCTGGCTCTGTCTAGTAAGACAGTTTCATTTATTTTCTTAGAGTACCAAAATGTTTGTGGTGGGACCAGGGCATGAAAGAATTTCTAAAGCATCTTTGGTGCTGGTCATTGCTGACAAAATGTCTCTGGTCTGATCTGGTCAGTCTGCTTTAATACTCTCCATGAGCATTTTCCCTGGCTGGATGGCAGGTCATGATCCTCCTAATCCTTGTGAGAAGGGTCCAATGTCTGGTGGCACAGCTCCACTGATGAAAGATACAGACCCAAATGCTTATGATGCATTTTAAAGAATTCCAGCTGTTGAAAATATATTAAATATTTTCAGAGATTGTGTGTTTTTCTTCCAACAGTGACACCTTTGAAATCACTACTGTTTTACCTAAAAACATAATCATCACTACTCTAACCTTTGTATCTCCTTACTATTGTAAGTGATGACTCTCAACAATATGGAACAAACAAAAACACAAATCCAGGATGTTATCTGCTTGGTCAAGGGTCCTAATTGCGTCACAGCTTTTGGCTTAGCCAAAGAAATGTCATAAAAAATCCACTGTGACAGCATAGGCCATAGCTAGAACTATAAATATTTTCAGAACCAGCACTGTAATTATTTCTGGCTACTAAATATTCTTCTCCACAGAGAAAGAGAAAATGTTTTAAAAAAAGGAGTCATTATAGCTGTGAACATTCTGATGCCAGATCTCCATCATTAGAAGAGGCCATACAGACATGCAGAGCAGAAGGGTTACAGGGGGAAGGTGGGAGTAGTTCTCAGCCGCAAGGCTAGAACAGACATGGTCCTTCCCCCAGGCAGTCTGGGGTGAGGCTGCAGCATCCTTTGGCTCCTTCTCCCATCAATCTGCCCCTGAGAGATAATATTTTCCCTTCCCCCAAAGCACTTTTAATCTGAAAAGTGAGTGGGTGACGCAGGAGTGGAGCGTGGAGGGCAGATGAATTAATAGTGGCAAGGGCATGTTTTCACACATGCTAACGTATGTGTACAGTGAGCAGGAGTAATAAGTCAGTCTCTGCCTAGTGGGACAGAGGGTTTGAAAGGCATCATGGCTGAGACAGAGCACAAAGGCAGAGAATGTGGAGGGAGTCCACATTCCAGCACTTCTTGTAGAATCTATTATTAGTTTTCTCTCTTGCCTAAAAATGTTAAAAATAAAATGGTGCGGCCTGGTAAAGAATGGGGTGCAGTGAAAGATTAATTATGCTGCTCTGGATTTAATTTTGGTATCCTTACACACCCCGTTCTTATGTAAGAGTGGACACTAACCCTACAAATGGGAAATGTGAGGGGTTTTAAAGCTTAATATGTTTTGATCTCTCATGCAATCCAGTTCTTGATGGGTGAATAGGGAAAATTCATGTTCTGTAAAGCCACTTGCTGTGTGTGAGGAAAACAGCATTGCACCACATTGTGACATGAAGGTATTTGGACCAGGCACATACCCAGAAAGGGCTGCCACAGCTTCTTGATGACATGAAATACATGAGAGTTCAAAGTCTCTGATTATCAGCTGATGTAGATCACCAGAACTTCTCTGGCTTTACTATAAAGTTAACTTGATTTCAGTGAAGATTTGTCCATTTGTGTTCACAGTATTAATTAGATGCCAATATCTGATGAATAACAGTAAAAAGTCCCTGCTGGATCTCAAGCAACAAAAGATGAGAAGACACAAACACTGGTGGGATACACCTCAGCATTTAGAAAGTATTCTGAAAAATTAGAAATCACAAAGTATGGAGGCTGGAAAACTCTCAGAATGTATTTACAGGCTCCTTCAATTCAATGCCACTTCATTACATTGCCAAAATTAATCACTGTCTTCAGCTCCAGTCTTGGCTTCTTATTTATTGCCAGCTTGATCTCCTTGGTGAATTTTATTGCTCCCAACCATCATGCTCTTTTAACATAAGATCCAATACAGATTGCAAGGAAAGGAATAATGTGGGAACTGAGCAAATGGGAACTTATAGATCACAGGTGACTCTGTCAAATGAAACACCTATTCCATTTAATACATAGTATATGTACATACTCAGATGCTTAATTAAAAATAATTGGATTATGTGTTGATAACTACCAAGAACAAGAAGCACAGATATAATGGGTAAGTGATGTCCTTTATCAAAGCAACAATCTGAAGAAGGCAGTGGTTTGCCCTCAATCCTTCCTGCAAACACAGCACCAGCAGTGGCTCCCAGCTGTTCCCTGCTCTGCCACTGACAAGTGGCACAGAACTGGTTTAGGTTTGAGAAAAGCCACCACATTGTGACATGTGGGGAGAACTGAGTGAGCTCTTTTTCATTCAGAACATTGAATTGGTTCGGATTAGGTGCTGTATAATTACAAAATATTCCAATACTCCACTGGGTTAAACCTCTTCCCTTCCATGTCCTGGTTTTTTTTTGGTATTCCATTGTAATTTCTGAAGGATGAGAAAACTGAAATTACTCTGTGTTTATGATGTCTAGCACAACAGGGCCCTGACCCTAGCTGGATCCTTTGAGCTGAAGTCCATGTTTCTTAGAGGATGTCTCTAATAAAACACTAGGATGTAATAAGGGCAAATGCCCTGAATGTCACTCCTTCCTTGACCTTTGGAAGATCAGACTAAGCCCAGCTCATTAAATGAAAAAAAAAAATCATCAAAACCCCCCATATGAAATTAAAAAGAATTCAAAATACTTTGAAGTATTTTGAAATAGATTGTGCATGTGAAAAATGTGCCAGTTGCTTCTGCATGTCTTGACTAGACATATCACACTGGTAAGAAAAATGCTCACCCAAGGAGGAAGAGTTCTAGTGAATGAAAGCCATATGGCTGAATCCTTCAGAAAATACCCTCCAGTGCATCAGTGGGAAAGTGGGAGTTACCCTGGCTTAGGCAGAGAACTTGTTCTGATATCATAACAGAATGGCTAATGATATTTAATCTCTTTCTTTCCCCATGTCAGCACTACTCCCTCAACAACTTCATTGCCTCTGATTAACAGCAACCCACTTTAATCGGATGGTGATGATGAGCCCCTCTGACATAAATAGGTGCAACTCCAAATAGCAGTGAGTTTGGTACTATTCCTTTTCCACAGCACAATCAGAATTGTGTGTATAATTGAGTTTAGGACAGTGTTGTTCTAGGTACTAGAAATATCATGTAATAAAAGATAATTCTCTGTCCTGGAGGACAGACCTAGCTGAGAAAACTCAAACAGAAGTGACTTTTTCAATATTAGAGAGGAAAGAGAAGATATGGAGATAGATCTTTGAAACCTTAGTTGTGTCCTTTGCACTCAGTTCAAAGTCAGATTGTAGGCATTAGGGTCTTCTGCAGGGGCTTTGAGATCCTTCAAAGACAGTCTGTGGAGGAGGGCCAGTGAAAATCCTCACGTTGCAGGTTTTAAAGGGAGGCACTATTGGAGGGACTGTTACAGTGTGAGCCACCTGATAGCAATCTTAGAAGATATGCTTTGGGATGATAGGTACCACCAATCAGGTCATGCAAGAGCATATAATTATTGTGTAATAATTTCCCATTTGTCATGTAAGGTTACATGCTTTCACAAGGTGTGGAGCTGCTTTTTACACAGCAACCACATAGCTTGGGGCACCTAATCCCGAGTGAAATTGCTGCACAGTAGAATACAGTGATCTTTGAGGAGACAAATGCTTCATTTCTGTTACCATGCAATGATGTGTTTTATTGTCTATGTATCTTAGGTCTCAGAAGGCTCATGAAGATATTAATTTTGCCCTTTCATTCTGCAAGTGAACTCAAGAAGTTAGGAGAAATGTCACGTGCCACATAGTTGGATATTTTAGCATTCTGCTGGTTGTAACATGTGGAAGATGGTAGTTCAAAGTTCCACAAGTAGCCAATAAAGACCAATATAGTGGCCTTTGATTGAGCCATGATACTTTTTTCTCCATTTAATTATTTTTCTGGAAAAAACAACAGATGTTATAAATCATCAAGATCTGCATGGGTGGCTGAGCAGCCAACACTTTAAAAAACAAGCTGAAATAAATGCCATGTTCCTCTGAAGGTGGTGGATTGAAAAAGTGGCTTTCCAGGCTAGATGCAACCTCAATATATGTTTCGTACAGGCCTCTTGTTAAAATTAATTTCCATTAATAACTCTGCCCTACTACTAGATTTGGGTGAAGCTGGACAAAATCATAGAATTGTCATCAAAATGCATAAAAATTTAGCATAAACCTTGTTTCCCAGCAAAAAGCAGGAAAAACAAAAATCTCTAAATTGTATATGATCTTTTTCTATATGATGTTTTCTTGAAAAACTTGCCCCAAATCAAAAGTTTCAACAAAGGATGAGGATTAAGGAAGATGTTTGGGAAGAAGGACTTGGTTACTCACATGGGCAGCTGATTCAGCTTCAGGACATCAGAGAACTCCTAAACAGCTCCTGGTGCCAAAACCAAACCTGTGCTCTTCCTGCTCTATTTCTACTCAATGTAAAACCTTCCACTGCTGTTACTGCTTTACTGTGCTCCCCTGCCTCACCAGGGCAGCTGCCATCTGTCCACTTTGTGACATTTCAATTTTATCTTCAAGGCCAGAATGCTGAAATTCTGCAGGAGGTAAGATTCTCATATTTCTAAATATGGTTCAGGTTTTTGGTTTGGGGTGTTCTGTGGAAAAGAGCTTGACAATATAGCTCAAATTAATCCTAAAACTTCAAGGATACATAGTAAGGTAAAAGGCCCCTAAATGCTTTTGGAGTTGAAGGAGATATTTTCAGCTAATACTGAAACCTGAGAGTTCATAATTCCTGATTTGCTGGTGTTATGGACTTGCTGACTGAGAATCTTGGGACATACAGTTTTGGGTAACAAAGTAGAAATCAACAGAAATACCTTGACTTGCACTCACTGGTGTACACCATCTGGCTTGCTGTCTCTTTTACTGTCATCTGCTGACATACCTTTTGGTTTGCCTAAAAAGAACAAATGAAGAACAAAGAAATTCTAAAGCCATTATGCTTTGAAAGAATGGAATAAATATTGGACACTCCATTTTTCTAGATACATGTGGGCTTTATCTTAATGTCATGGAATGCTGTGTCCAAACACTTTGGCTTCAACGGACTTTGTTCCTCCAGTCTCACCCTTTCTGTTCCTGTCCAATATGGCCCTGCAAGTCACATCTTTGCTATGCTCTACTCCCACAACTGTGTTTGCCTTGTCTGTTTACATTGCCATTTATTTTGAAAAGACTACAGCTTTTCTGTGTTTGTATGTAAGCTGTCAGCTGAGCATTGAACTGGTGCTGCCATAGTTAGCAGTATTATCTTGAAGATTCTTTCTAACATAAAAGTACATGCAAAAGAGATATTTGCTCCTTTTTAATGTAAAAAGTAAATGTTAAATTCCTATGACATTGAATAACTGTCACTGGAATGTAATTTGGATAAGCACCCTATGGTGAGGCTTTCATCTGAATTAGAGGTGAGTCTGAACTTATTAGGCGCAGTATCACAGTTTTGAGAGTTCCATATTTGCATCCATGAGCCTATCTGTGATCTTCAGAGTCTGCACATTTTGGCTGGAGACTTTCCAGGAAAGAGGCATTGCACCTCCCACTGTAAATTTTGCAGGAAATGTCTTGCTCTTGAGACTTAGGAGGAAAGATCTATCCAAATCTCGCAGAATTTGGGCTGGATCTTATTCTGAAGGCAAAGGGAAGTGTTGAAAGCTCAGTTGGGTATGTCTGCATGCACTTCCATCATATTTTTGATTAGAATGAGATATAACCTGAGTGTTTGGCCTGTCATAGCCTGTGGTTTCTAGTCTAGCAAGTCACACCTTTGTGCAATGCAGACACATATCCCTACAAGGATAACTCCACTGTGGTTCAGCAGTGCTGAGCTCCCCTCTGGGCACAAGCTAATGAAGGTGAATCACGGTTTCACGCCGACTTGAAATGTGCTAACAAACCTTTCCAGGCAATGGGCTACCTTCTTTGCAAATGGCTTCCTCTAGTTCTGTCTATGTGTCCAGTGTACCAGAATACCAGTTCCGTGTGTATTTTCATCTGGTGCTCTGCACTCAGTTCTGGGAACCCTTCCTCACACTGAAGCTCACCTGAGCTTGCAGAAAAGGTGTCCAGTATGAGAAAGGTAGGCTTTGCAATAACAACAACAAATTCCACTTAGTTTCAGTATAATCAGCTAAAGGTAGTGTTGATACACAAGATCCATACTAAAACAAATTAACTCCACAAAGAGAGAAACACAGTGAGGAAGCATCGTGTCACCTTATCACATCAGGATCAAGATACAATATTAAGAGTAAAAACAACTGTTACTCCATTGTTTTCAGTGAATTTGTCTATGTAGCTCTGTGTATTTTCCAGTATGTTTAATTATTCCTGATTAAAAATAAATTAATTTCTTCAACTTTACCAAGCCAAAGTCTAAAAAGGTGTAGTTTATTCTGTAATGAATGTTGTACACTATATCAAATGAATCTTTCAGAGCCCCCTATCCCTAAGGAAGTCAAGATCCTCTGTCATGATACACTTTTCTTTCATTATCTTCAAACACAGAGCAACTAAATATATTAAGGCCTAATGCTGACTCATTAAACAAAAGGATGCTTATTTTCACAGCCACTGTTCTGTGCAAATTGAATGAGTTTTAACAGAAAAATAATGTAAGTAACTCAGTCTTCATCAGACAGGAATATTTTGCAGACATATTCAAGTTTGGCAACACTGTAAATCTGGGGCAGAGCAAAAAGCAGGAAATAATGATACAAATGATAGAATTAAACAACAAAAGAAGGGAGTCCTGGTAGTTCTTGTGAGGACAATCTGGAAAAATCTGTCTGTGACATCTAGAGCACTGGAAAAATGCTTTTTTTGTCAGTTCTGGAAAAGAAAAAAAAAATAAACAAAACAATTACTTGTTGTAGACAGAGACAATTACTGCTGAACTAAAATGTGACATTTCCAAGAGAAGGACAGATTCGCCAATGATGATTGCATTTGGCTTTTTTCTCCTCAAAACTCAGATTTTATGAATTCAGCCATAATATTGTTATTTAATGGTTCAAGATAGTTTTCTCTCCTCATTAGCTGATGGCACACTGCAAATCGCTTCAACCAATTTTTATGGGGCAGAGGGAGATGGGGTCTTTTCTCATCAGTCATTTTGACATACAGAAGTTGTGACTTCCTTGGAGCCAGTTGCAGTAAAGCAGGAGCACAGAGATAATGAAGACAGCTGCTTCTGATCCATGACTCAGGTTCCTGGTCTCCAGCCCCCCTCCTAACACTCCATCCTTCAGAGAGCTGAGCTCTCCCTCCTACATCAGGCACATCAGGCACATCAAGGATTGTGAGGTGTTGGTGTGTGTATGTGTCTTCTCTCCCATTTGTTGCAGCATTGCTACACGTCCAAGTGTGAAACAAGCTCCTTGCTTCCTCTGCCTGGTCATTGGGTTTACCTACTTTAGGGATATCTTAATGTCTATAATTCCCAAGGTGAAAAATATGAAAATAGCCACTTATTTTCAGATATAGAAGAATTGTTAAGATGTCTATTGCATCACATCAAATTCATTCGTATCTGGGATGAAATATCCAGGAAAAGGTCCACAGATTTAAACAAAATCCTGTCAAAATGAAGAAGGCTTGAGAATTCATAAGTCCTGATGGAAGTAAAACCTGGCTGTCTAGAGAGCATGAGAGAAAGACATTGGTGTAGGGGTAATTTAGGGCACAGAAAGAAACTGGGAATTATTCAACATCAAAACTCTAAAATGGAGTAAAAAATTAAAAAATCCTCCAGATTTAAGGGTGATATTATTTTCTTATTCTAATAAAGAACATAGTTCACTATAAGCAGGAAGTGAAAGATTCTGTATATTTTTAAATTCTTTTACAACCCAAAGACTTGCGCAGAAGTGCAACAGAAGTCAATAGTGACAGGCATTTACAGAGCAGCCACATCAGTGGCAGAATATTTTACTACAGCTTTATTAAACAGTAAGCTAAGCTTTATTATCATGATTTTAAGAAATAGTATAGAACCATAGATAGGTTTGTGTTGGAAAGGATCTTAAAGACCATCTAGTTCCAACTTCTCTGCCATAGGCAGCAACTTCTTTTACTGAACCAGGTTAATGAAAACCCCAACCAAACTGGCCTTGAACTCTTCCAGGGGTGGGTTATCCACAACTACTCTGGGCAGCCTGTTCCAGTGTCCCAACACCTCTGGGTAAAGAATTTCTTCATAATATCTAATCTAAATCCTCTCTCTTTCACTTTGAAACCATTACCCCTTGTCTATCACCACATAACCTTGTAAAAAGTAGATACATATAAGCAGAGAATCAGGTTTTGTTTTCACATTGTAAAGCTGAGAAAACTTCTAGAGACCAAATAAAATTTGGATTTTTTTTTGTAAGAGCATCTTAGCATTTTTTGTAAAGGTTGCCATTGCCAGGTTCAGGGCTTTTTTTTAATGAATTCCCTTTTGTTTAAGGATTGTGACACTTTACTTTCCAGGAATACTTTAGCAGCTGATTTTTACTGGCAGAGACATTTTTGAAAGTCAATTTTGCATGTGGGCCTATCTGAGGAATCCAAATTTAAAATGTGTATGTGTGCCAAGGGGTTATTGTACACGTGTTCAGTCAGGGAAAAAGCAGAGTCCCATCAGATTTATCTGACCAACCCAGTTTTTACCCATGCAACTCTACTGTATGTTGGGATTTTCTCAGCAACTGCTGCAGATCTCCTGGAACTGCATTTTCTGCCAGGTCAGACTCTTTGGAAATTCCTTGGAGTGTGTATTTTCCAAGGCATAATTACAGACTATTAGCTGTGCTTGCTCTACACCCATACACACAGAAGTGCGTAACTGTGTTATGCAAATGTTGACCGTAACACGAATCACGTACTTTGCTTCGTGCCGATTTGCATTTCCTGGTAGCTTCAAAAAGTCTCATTTAGAAATGGGCCTCCAATTGACACCCTCACTGTGGACCTACCTCCTGCCTCCAATCCCATCAGAAATTTGGATGGAGTTTAGATACTTTTCCAAATGTTGGAGGTTGGTCCCAGTGCTGATTGGACTCCTCATTTGCTTTCTTTATCTGATGGGTGACAAGCCTGAACGGCTCACCATGTGTAACTAAATCCACCACAGGAGCTCACAAATCCCAGGCTTTTGGAAGTGAAAGCTTCCTTTGGCTGCAGTTCAAGCTTTCCTGTCAGGACATTTCAAACACTCCCATCACAGGAGTTATTGCTCATATGGAAACAGGTATGTTAACACATTCTTGGCAAATTACCAAGCAGTGGAGCACAGGACTCAGTGAAGTTATGAATGTATTTGTATTCAGGTTTTTTTTGAAAACCCCTTTTAACAATGAGTGATCAGTAGATATCGAGCACATTTTATGTCTTGCACATTTCATCTGTTTGTACATGGAAGGTTACATTATGGATCAATCACATACATACTGGTGGTGATGAACATGGGGAGCAGATATTTGAAAACAAAGGGCTTTTCAATCCAGCATTCATATGTTTAATGGGATTTGAAGCCTGAATGTTGAAGCTAGAAATATTTAAAACTGAAAATAATGAACACATTTTGAACAGTGATGGTAATTCAATAAGAGAAAAAGCTTCCAAAAATTGTTATGGATATACCATCATTAGGAAGCTTTTAATTAGAATAGGAGATATAGAATCACAGAATCATTGAATGATTTGGGTTGGAAGAAACCTTAAAAAACATCTAGTTCTAACCCTACTGTCATGGGCAGGGAATATGCCACTAGACCAGGTTATTCAGAGCCCCATGCAATCTGGTCCTGAACACTTCCAGGAATGGGGAGTCCACAATCTCTCTGGGCAACCTGTTCCAGTCCCTCATTGCCCTCATAGTAAAACATTTCCTCTTAATATCTAATCTAAACCTGCCCTTCTTCAGCTTGAGAACATTGCCCTTGTCCTATCACTGCAAGCCCTTGTGAAAAGTTTCTCTTGCATCTTCTTGTAAACCCCCTTTGACACAGCTTATTAGTTTTTTTCCTCCTGTGCTTGAAGGACTGCTGCAGGTAAATGGCTGCTTCAAGAACATTACAAAAAAAGCTGATCTAGCAGTTGCTCTGATTTTCTTCTATTTAGAGGAATACTCCTGGGAACTTTTAAGTCATTTGCAAATAATGATAAAGCATATTTAAAACAGCTGTGAACAGCTCTACTTTCACAAATGGACATCAAGCAGAAATTAGCCTAGAGAAGTCCTGTGGTGTGTAAAGGGTCTGCTCGTGTGATTGCAGCTAGACTCTTGTGTCCTTAAAAACTAGAATTTACAAATTTGTCAGAGTATGAAACCTAGAATTTTGTTTCATTATTTTCTTCCTTTTTATTCATTATTTTGACCATAAAACATCTGTTCTGGTGAAGAACAAAAACATGTAACTCGTATAAGGAGCTGGAGGTGTTTGTCAGCTTTCAGGACTGGGAACCTACTCAAGGTTTTTTTACTATATTTAGTTACATATTCTTTGTTTCTACACAAGTGACAGCACAACATGAAAGTGTGAGTGTCTCTACCTACTATTATTGTGAAGTTCTTCAGTTCTGGCAGTCCAAAAATTATCTATAATGATCTTTTGGTGCTCTAAACCTGGTTTTCTCCTTCATGTGGTTAATCTCCTATTCCTGCACTAAAATTTTGGCACCTTTTTCTTGAGAAAGTCCTATTTGAATGAGATGATATGCTATTACTGCATGGGTGGAGTAGTAAATGACAATAGAACAGTGTAGTCCATATCAAGGCATGTTAAATGCACTGAAAATCATCATCAAAATAGTAAATGAGACCAGAAGTAAGTGGAGCCACCTCATGTATGTAGCAGCACTGAAACAGGTGCTGCATAAACAGAGAACAAAGGGGTCTGTTCCCACCCTTAAAAAAATTTATTGTTTCAAGGAAATAGGTTAAAAGCAAATGTCAAAGCAGCATTTTCCCCATTCATTTAAGTGTTTTGAATGTTCCAGAAGTCAGACAGAATCATAGACCAATGCATGAAATACTCGAGGGACCAGTCTGTCTCAGGAACCATCACCGTCTGTCAGGACTATCTACTTCTAGCTACTTGACATAAAAAAATAATGCAGAACAGATGACTGAAATGGTCGTAAAATATCAAAATTACTGCCTATGGTGTTTTTATGTTTTTGTTTCAAAGGATGTCATTTCTGTGTGGAAGCTACTGAAGTCCTCTTTGAAGCCTGCTCTAGGCTTTTGACAACAGAGGTAATTTTGTTGTAGCTGAGCAACAATTGAACATTGAACATATGTGAGTTTTTAAACTTAATGTTTTCCTGCAGGTTTGGGAAGAGTGACAGGAGGAAGAAGCACAGGAAGGTCTGGGCTTGCCTCTTCTGTCCCCAGGGACTCTCAGGCAGTAGGTGGGCTGAGTGACAGACTGCAAAGAAAACCTCGGGATATTTGGATCCTCCTTGGATTGCCCCAGGTGATTAGGTCCTGGTGAATCTTGGGGAGCTGCATCCAAGCTTGCAGGAGACAGGGGGGCTGGTTGCCACCTGCAGAAACCACACTGCTGCTGCAGGTTTGACATTAACAGTGAAATTAGGCGATTTTCCCCTTGCCGAAGTTCAGGGTGTTCCTCAGGTTCCCGTGGTAAACATGTGCCATGCTGACATCAGTGCCAGGTGAGAGATGCCATGTTTAATTTTAGAAGATAATTCAGAACTCATTGCGAAATGTAGGCATTTATAAAAGCAATGGTCAGGAGAAGGAAGAGGCTTGTACCGTCATGCTCTTTCCTCAGAAACAGGAATCTGCCCAAACACCACACCAGGGATGAGTCTGGCCAGCTGCTCTCGCTGCGGGGAGAGAAATCCTGAGGGCTGCAGCACACGGTGATGGGACCTGGGGGTTGCTGCTTCATGGACCAGGCACCAACGGGGGGCTACCAGCTGCTCCAAGCCCTTCCCACCCCTCAGCTCTCTCACACCCTGTAAGGCTGTGCATCTCCAAAGCTCTCAGGGGCATGGATGGGACTGCACAGGATGGCTTGTGGACCTGTCCCCAAAAAATATAGATTGCTGCAGAGTTACAGAAATTATTTTAAAACGAAAATTAAACCTGCAGGTTAGTTTCAGCTGAACAAGAAAACAAGGAGATTTAGACAAGATTGGCACATTTGAATTTTTCAGTTTAAAACAAATGAAAATTAGAAAATTGGAAAAAATGTAAAGCTAAAAACATGAAATAAAATGTAAGTAAAATATTAGTAAAATGAAGCAAGAAATTTTGTTTCAAGTAGAACAAGATATCTTAGTCGTACAACACCCTTCCTCCCAGTGATACTTCGTTATTTGATTTTATTAAGCAATTACACAGGCAAATATACTTGGGGTTGATGTGAGACAACTGTGCAAAACATTAATGTTCAGCCTTTGGATCAAAAAAAATTAAAATGTCCACAGTCTGCACAGTTCTGAGGGCAACTAACTGTTCTGTAACACAGTTATCTGGAAGGACATAGAGCCAGACAAGAATCCTAAATTATTGTATGCATTTTTGGTAACCACCCAGATTTAACAAAATGACTGAGTTCCCTATGTGCTGTGTCAAATCCTGTTGTATAATGTTACTTTCCCTGATACGTATCAGTCGCAATTACTGCCTGCTTTCAGGTAGATGTTGCTATGTCACTTGGAACAATAACAAAGAAAACAAAATCCTTTTCCTCTTAGAGTGAAGATTACGTCTTCCCAGCATGGGAAATGAGTCTATCATATGCTTCAGAACATTCTTCTTTTTCATTTAGGGAGGTATCCTGGGCATGGTTTTCCACATTCAGAGAGGCAGTTTTAAATCCATGAACACTTTCTATGCTTGCTACTGATATTAAAGAGACCAGACCAATGTCTGTTGATGAAAACAATTGCTTTTCAGATGAAAATGCTATAATGAAGCTATTAATGGGTGCTAAAAGCGAGAAGCTAACCGCTAGTTACTTAACTGAGACTAATACTACAAGGCAATGGAAAAAACCCACCTGTATTGTTATGTGTTTTCTGCTTCACATTTTATGCAGCTTGGAGTAATACAGCAGTTGTGTATTTTACTGTCTTGAAATGCAACTTGTGATTGGGTTCACACAAGAAACTGGATTTGAGACATTTCTGATGTCTGTGTCAGGTAACCCCACACTCTGGCAGTCCCTGTGTAGCTCACAAAGCCTTCCTGGCCAGCTCCCAGGCACTATGCTCCTTCTCATCCTTCCTTTCACTTGTATATCCAATTATTTATTTATTCAGTGGCCCTCTGTGGAAGGAGCTGTACTATGTTTTTTCATTGCTAAGCTGAGTGATTCTGCCTGTAGTCTCTGAGCCATGGGATTCCCTGAGATCCCCAGAGACATCTGGGAAGCTGTGATGGACAAAATCATCTGCTCTATAAATTAGATTTTGGCCCTGCAGGCAAGTGAAAACCCTCTTGAAAATCAGGATATGTAGTTACCTGCCAAAGTAAGTGTAGGTACCTGGATTTTAGAAACTATTGCCTTCTGTTCCTTACTGAGACTCCACTCCTGGACTTTAAATATGTGTTAATATTTTCCTCTTTATATGCAAGGTAGAAATAAGTACTTTTTTGTTGTTACCCTTAAGAAATTTTTCACCTCCAATTTTCATAGAGGGTTAGGGAAAAGACTCCTCTCTCCACTAAAAAGGTCTTGGATAAGTATCTATAAAAGAGTTAACAAGGTCACTTTCCCTGTGTTGTTCATTAGCTTTGTATCTGTCACAGCCATAAATTGTGAAAACCACTGCTTAAAATACTTCTATGATTCCTCAATGTTGCCCACAAGCTCTGTTGCATATGTAATAACACACCACTCAGTACAGAAGAGTAATTCAGGCTGTGGTTTTAAGCAGCGCATCCTTACTGGCAGCATTGCATGTGGGGCAGCCTCTGCAATTGTGTCCTTCCAAGGCAATATCTGTTCATGTTGAGTTTCCACCCTTTTCCTTTTAAAAGGACACATTGCAATGACCTCTTTTTCATCAGTTCTCTACTGTGTGGCTGTTTCATAGGCACAGAAAATTTCTGCAATTCAGCACGTGAAATTTATTTTGAAGAGCCATCTGTAAATTAAGAGGTATTAGAACACAGCTGAACTGGAGCCTGTTTAAGAGCAGTCTCTGTCTCCTCAGAGACAACCTAATAATTGTTTGTGCAGTGCCTTGCACACTGAAACTCCTGCTGGAAACATCTCCAGCACTAAAATCCTGCCTACAACCATTCTCTGGCATGGATCCCCTGTTATTAAACTCTTTTCCATTCTGAAAGAGGGGGTGGTTGCATCCAGGCTGCCTGTTGGAAGTAGGCAGCAGATTCTACTAAATCTTGGAATTTTTTTACTTGTTACAGGCTACAAATGTGCCAGGAGTTGTTCCATAATCAAATTATAGAGATGATGATTTCTGGTGTCCAGCAATGCTCTGTGGGATTGTTTAATTTACTGGCATAGACAACAGGCTTTTTGTCTGTTACCACCTGGAGTTAATAAAAATGCTAAATGCTAATAGGCAGACTACTGGTACCCTCACTTACCTTGTAATATATTTTACTCCATGAACATTTAACTGGGCTTGTCAGTCAACAAGATTAACTAACTCACAGCCAGATTATTCATGGGTTTTATTGACAGACCACCCAGCAGAAAGTAGGGCCAGAACATAATGAGCCCAAATCAGATTTTTCTTCTCCCAACAGCACACTTCAGTGTTGGAACTATTGTCTCAAGGGCCTTCAGTCCCGATCTTGACAGAGGTAGAAAAAGAAACCCAAAACCGGCATTTCAGAGAATCATAGGATGGTTTGGGTTGGGAGGAACCACAAAGATCATCTATGTCCCACCCCACTGCCATGGGCAGGGACATCTTCCACTATACCAGGTTGTTCAAAATCCCATCCAGCCTCGCCTTGAACACTTCCAGGGATTCCACAAATCTCCCACATGGTTGCAAAGTCACAGTCTTGTTTGTGCATTTCATGCTGCCATTTTGGACGAGCCATCTGGGCCATGTGGACAGGAGATGTGCAAGCCATCAGCTTGCCTTGGAGGCTGGTGGTCATATCATGCCTTGGAGAGGTGGAACAAGAAGGCCTGAAGCCCCTTAAATTGAAGAGGGTCTGGGACCCTCCATTCCTAGGAGTGTACTTTAAACATTAGACTACCATACAAAAAGCAGATGGAATCTTTTCTGCAGGATGTTTTGTTATTGTTTTGAGGTTTGTGGGATTTGTTGGTGTTTTTCTTTTAATTTTTTTTCTTCACTACTCTCAGAAGAGGAGTCGATGCTCTAGAGCTTTTGCTGCTTTTTTTTTTTTTTTTTTTTTTTTTGGCCTGGCATAAGGTCTCCTCATCCCCACACTGGAACATTTTCCTATCCAGAAGTTCAAGCAAACTCCTAGCTTAGCTTGTAGGAGCCCTGAATTGCCCTCAGGAGGTGTCTGATCTCGTTCTTGCTTGTATTGGGAAGTCTGGGTGTCTGAGCTATTCTACTAGAGCCAATTACCAATTGTCTACTTCTTAGACATCAGGGGTAGGAATTCAGGCACCTGAACATGGATGGTGTAACTCAGAACCCACTGCAGACTTTACCTTCCACCTATACAGGTTTTTGTTATACCTGCATTAGAACTCCAGTGGTTTAAACTGACAGACTCTGTTCTGAAGAATTTATTCTGTCCTGGATTCAGATGGATACGAGTGAACATGGCTGTGGGCAAACCCTGATATTACCTCTAAATCATGCTGGTTTCCATGATTTCATACAGGCCATCAGTAAACGTGCCTTCAGACCTGCAGCCCCCAAACTAACTGACCCCAGGCAGTCACTGGGGCCTGCAAATGAAATGTAAAGACAGTCCTAAAAATAAGGATCATAAATGTTTCAGGCTAATTTATTCTCTAAAGCTAGATTAATAAAAACTGCTCCTCTGTTAAAACATCATCTACTATGGAGCAGCCCACAAAGAATTACAGCAGGCGATTTTTATCTCTTTCCCACTCCTTCTCATTCCACCAAAAAGAAGGATTCATGTAGGAAAGTGCTGACACATCCTTAATCAAAGCTGTGTGAATTGCTCACATCAGTGTAATTTTATTATTCTGTTGCCTGGATACTTTAATAATAATTATAATAATAATAATGGTGATGATGATGAAAAATCTTATTAAGTCATTGTAGGATAATGCTTTGTTTTTCTACATTTATTTTTTAATTTATTGAGGAAGCCTGTTAACACTACAAGAAGAGACAGTATATATATTCTATAAATGGGCAGGGAAATTCATAACGAAAAATAGCCCCGTGGTTGGTACATTAAACACCCTGTGGTTCCAAAAAGGATCCAAATGCTATGAGCACCTTGGAAAACATCAAACAGAGACTAGAAGGAAGGGAGTGTGTTACAAGAACATCACTGACTGTTGGGATATGGTGATAGATCAAAATCTAGCCTGCCCTGTGGAGCCAGGTTTGGGAGGGTTTTTGCGTGCTGTACTATGGCAAGGCTTAAATTTGGCAATTATTTATTTAAATAAACAAACACAGAAAAATACCGCTGTTCAGGAATGGAACATCATGTAACTTTGGCTTCAAATGCATCTCCCAAAGTGGTCTTGGATCAGCTGACTCCTAAGGCCTCTTCCCTGTTTCTGTTGTGATAGAACAGCAGTGCTCCTCCTCATGGCCTGTGCAAAATTATGACGTTTAATCTGTTTGTTCACGTAAATTGACTTTTGTCTGCATATAAACAAAGCTGTCTGCGACGATTTTTATCTCATTGACAGCCAGCCTCATAATTACTTCCTAAAGCTGCTGCCCAAAGCAGCCTCTTTTACCATGCCACAATTCAGGCGTTAAAAAAAACCCATTGAAGACCCAAATGAAATAATCTCAATGTGAAAGAGCAGAGGTTAACCCCTGTTCGCTAGATATTCTCTAGACACGAGCTAGTGTGGGATTAGTGAACATTGATGACCAAACTTCATGTATGCCAGGTTTAAGTGATTGCTGCTATATTGGGAATTTCATCTTTAAAATGCTTTGTAATCCCATACATGGGGAGTCATGGCGAGAAACTGTAGAAATAAATCACCTCTTATAAGGAGCAATTTGAATTGGTTCAGAGGAAGAAGCAAAGATGGCTGGACACCAAAGGCTACAAAGAGGACAAACATAGTGAGAGAAATAATCCTAATGGCAAAACCAAGTATTTTGCAGCTGAAATGGAAACGCTTTGGAAAGACAGAAGATAATTAGAGAGGTTTTCATGATACTTAACTTTCTTTCTGCAATCAAAGGCTCAAAGAAAACAAAATCAATGAAAAACCAGGGTATCCTTGCAACATTTAAATGCTTTCAGTTAATTCAAGTGGAGGACTATAGGTATGAAATTGCACCATAAGAATTTTAAGTGTATAGAATTCAAACCCCAAAAATGGAATTCAGAGAAAAAGAGTTTTTAGCATTAGGAACAATGCTAACAAAGGAAAATTCAATTGTAGAACAGATTGCGACTAACATGCTGAAGACCTGTTTGGGGGGAAGCTTCAGTGGAACTCATTGTGAGAAACCAAGATACACTGAAGTCATAATAAAACTTTGACAGAGACTAATAAGAGATCCAGAATTAACCCAACAAGGCTGTTTTGAATTTGCCAGCCAAAGGAAATTGAGTCCACCATGACCACTATAGTGAACAGATAGTGATCTGGTAGCTTGAATCTGATGGAGAAGGCAATATGTCTCTAAATAGTTCAGAGACAGGAAAATGTGTGAATTTGACTCAGGGCAGACTATCCCCAGACATTCCTCATGAACTTCAATGCAGCAGAACACTCCAGGGGTGGCTACCTAACCCAGTCCATTTATTAACTAAATTTTCACTAGGCACCAGTACATGAGCTGTGGCACTGCTGAAAAGACTGGCATTAAAACAGGAGGTGTTGTGGTGAAAAGTAAGTGTTTATCTTTATTGCAGTATATATCTGCATTTCATGGGTAGGAAAAACAATAATCTCTAAATTGCAACACTTTTAACAGTGGTGTGAAAACAAGTGCTGGGTTAGAAGTATGTCAAGCAGTTAATTTTCCAAAGAAGGTGTTTTGTTGGAAGAAGCAGAGACTAAAATCCTTTAAGACATGCCTTAAGACATATTTCAGGGGATGCAGACGCTCCCTTCAGGGTACAGATGTCAGGGAATTTGCCATAAATCTGGCTTTTCCTAAAGCTAAAAGAGGACACAGATAGATAGATGATAGATAGATAGACAGACAGATAGATAGATAGATAGATAGATAGATAGATAGATCGATCTGTTAAGCCTAGAAAGAGTAAAATAACATAAATGGTAGAAATGAAAGCTGAAATCCTCTCCTTGTGTACAGACATGTAAGACAGGAACATTTGCTATTGCCAACAAAGAGAAATATGTTTATTTGTATGATAATAATTTTTAACACAATAACAAGGTATTTTTTCTGGGTGGATATTCCAGAAGACTGAGTTGGAAGAAAAGAGCACATGTTTATGCTCTTGGAAGACAATACATTTTGAGAGCACTGTTTACATACTGAAATGTTTCACTGGTAACCAAAACATAATTTTCTCTGTATATGAAGTGTAAACATTTATTGAGATGACATTTTGTTTGGGGGAAGAGGAGTGAGAGTTCACAGACAAAGGCTCTAGGCAAGGAAGAAATTCTGGAGCTGAGTAAGCTAACAAAAAATGAAGTGTACTACACAGTAGGAATAACACTTCCTTGGGAGAAATTGAGGGGTAGGTTATAGGGTATAGCCAACCAGACTACTGCTAACATGACTGCCCCAGTAAAGAAGGGGTAGAAAGGCTATACAGAGCTTTACACCTATCTATAGATGCACCTTCTGAGAATACTTACTACAGCATTGGCCACAGGAGAAATTTCCACATGTAGAATTTTGGCCTACTTGTAATAGATAAATAAAAACAGTCTATAATAAAAGTCTTTCCTCCTGTGCTGCTCTACCTCTAATTTTTTCAGATACCTCTGGGTGCAAATCCTCCAGCATTTATTTTTGAGGTGCAATGTCTCTGAGATATATGGGTAAAATGCACAAGAGATTAAACTGCACTGGGGATTAAAAATGATGCAGCCCTGAGTTACTCTCAAAATGACCCTGAAAGCCAGGAATTTGGGGGACTTCCAAAAGAGAATTTCATGTGCCTGTGAGATCAGTATAGTCAAAACTGGAGTCCACTGGCTGACAAAAAAAGTAATGAGCTTTCAAAGCTTCTATAAATTTAAAACTGATTTTGAAATTAGTAATCCTGGAGACAGAAAAGGCCTAGAACACTTTATTTCCTCCACCTGAAGAAATTTTTTTTCCCTTTAATTCTATTGGGTTTTTTCTTTTTTTTTCTCTTTCTTGTATTCTTTCCTTGTTGCTTCCTTTATTTCTTTGTTCCCCTTGTTTTCTTTGCCTTCTTTCCAAAACTCAGGCTGAATTTTGAATACTAACCCAAAGGGATTTTTTTGAATTTTCTGAATACTGTCTCCAGAATATTTGCTGATTAGTCTCTAGAACATTTTGCTGACTACAGTCAGACTTAGGCACCATGTGTGTCAACATTATTTTAAAAGGACTGTGTCTGCTTGCAGGAGAAGTGTAGGCAGGAATTGTTGTATCTATAGTTTGGGCTGAGAGCCTATAGTAAATATATAGGTGATTAGCATACAGTGGCCAGAATAAATATGCTCAGGCATCTGAGAAATGTGTTGGAATCACATTATGCCATCTAAACACACCCTAAGAAATCCTGGCAAAACCACTTCTTAAGCCATTCTGTCTTGTGGTTGCACCATGCAGCTCACAGACACAAGTTGTCCAGAATTTAATACATTTTCAGACTCTTTGAGCATCCTATTTTTATTTGTTTCCTCCTGGAAGAAGTTCCTTTTTATTTTCTCATGGTTCTCCTCAAGATTTATTGTCAGTATTTTGCCTACTCTTTCTACTGTTTTCTCACAAATCCTGTTATGTGGAACAAAGTAAATCTTTAGGTAGAAAAAAAAGCAATAATATCTTCTTGAAATTAGGCAAATGTCCTTCTGCCCCAAAGTCTTCTCTGTGCACTGGCCTTTGCTTATCACCATGTCCTTGTCTACACCAGCCTACATCTCTGGGACTCTTGCTTGCCATTGCTCTGGGTTTCCCCAGGTTTTTACTTTCAGTATTTATATAACCCCATTATTATATATAATTATATCTTATTAATGATTAGTCTGCTAAGTTTTAACATTTAACATCCCAGGAGGAAGGAGCTCTTAAAAATGTACCTTTCATCTAGCTAAAATTAATCTGACATAAATGTATTGCACCTCAGAAAAAGCTGACTCCATTGAAGTTATCTTATGCAACTCCATCATGCAATCTGCATGACACTTCATGATTCTAGAAATATTACCTTGAGCTGAAAATGCTAGGGAGACATTTTGTTCTAGGATAAATCTAGGTTACACCGGGATGACGAAAAGATATATCCGCTCTCTTCAATTTGCCATGGTATCATAACTTTACAGGCTCTGTTGACTGAACATTCCTCTTGCACAATCAAAATCCTGTGAGTTCATTGTGATTTATTATACATCTCTTACTTTCCCTCCAATTTCTTCTCCACTTAAATGGGTAGTGCCTGTCTAGGGTCCAATACAAAGGCCATGAATGATGTGGAGAATTTGAGGCCTCAGGCACCAGGGTGAAACAAGTAGTCCAAGAGTAATGGTGTCAAGGAGAAGGTGGTGGAGAGGAAGCAAGGAGATTGAAAAGGCCAAAAAGCTTGGTGGAAACAGAAGGAAAAAAGGTCTTCACAGCCCCCCTATGCTGCACAGAGATGCTGCAGGGTTGGTACAGTCAGTAGGCAAAGGCTATGACAAAATCACACAGAATCCCAGAATCACAGAATCACAGAATTAACTAGGTTGGAAAAGACCTTTGAGCCTAGCCCTGGATCAGAGCCCTCTGCTCCTCTCAGGACTCTCTTTTATTTCTTCATTACATGCCTCTGATCTTTTCAAGTTTCCCTCTTCCTCTTCCACCATTTATTCATCCCTGGCCAAATTCCTTGATAGTAGTTATCAGATAGATAGTATTCTCTGAGGCTTTGCTAGACAATCTGCCTTACCATGGAGGCCTCCCGAGTGGGCTGCTGCAGAGTTTGAAAGGGCTCTTTGTGAAAAGGCTCTGTGCAGTGAGGGGCTGGATTTTTTGTGTGTTATAAGGAAAGCTGAGGTGTGAACAGCATGAAGAACTTGGAAAAATGGAGAGTCAGTGCTCAGGACAAACCTGTCCCTCTAGGCAAAGGGGAATCAGCTAAGAGAGATAATTTTGAACCTCAGTTTGCAAGGAAAACATCTTAGCATAGTCTTCCTCTTTGTCCTGTTTAGTGTAGGATCTCCTACCTAGAACTTGGTGTTGAGTGAGAATTTGGTGGAGTTTGTTGCTAGTCAGTTTATAAAATAGATGAAGCTATAAAGGCAGCTGGACACCACAGCTCAAGTGAGGGCAAATTTTAGAAAAAGTAAATAGACCACAACCTATTAGATGAATTTGTGCTCTGTAGCTGTGTGCAATATTTTTCACACTTCAAATTTGTAGCCAGTCAATAATGCATTCTCATTAATTCAGCATTTCACTACTGACTCCACCAGGCAGTATCAAATCCCACTAATGCATGAACGTGTTAACAATGGATTGTTGATTATCACTGATGCACCTTCAGATGGAAGTAACTCTGAATGTTAAGGATGAGAGTCTAAGTTTATGGCTCAAAGTAAACACTTTCTTAGGAGACTGACTGATGTGAGAAGTATTAGCTGGAGGAAGAGCAAGTTTCAAGAAATGAGAGGTCTACTTTGCATAGTAGCCTTGGGGGACAGAAAGATTCTTAAGCCTAGTTGTTCTGAAATTCTTTTGTCTCTGAACACTTTGTTCTTAGTACTAAATAAACAATAGTTTGCATAAATGGGTTTCTGATCACTGCCTACACCATTGATCACAACTTGCTTCAGGGAGAAACTGTGGGTGCTGGAACTGAGTCACATCTCGGGGCTAAGCACACCTGAGCTCTCGTGGCCTGTGACTAGGGCTCAGCTTTTGAGCAATAGGAGCAGCAATGACTCAAAGCCTGATGGTTGATGGAGTACAGAATAGGCAGGGATGTGGGAAGAGGGAAGGCTGTCCCCCAGACTGTGTCATGTCCAGAGACATCTTTGGTTGTGGTTCACTGGTGTTGCCGATTGTGCTATGAGGGAAAATGATGAGTGCAGTTGTTCATGAGGCTGCTCATGTAAATGTTTAAAATGTTGGCATTAAATATTGTGGTTACTAATTAATAATATGCATTTTTATAGCACCATAAATGACCATGGCACTTTACAGATAACAATATTTCTGACTGTTGGGAGTATTAAGTCTAAGTACTTGGAAGACAGCCAAACAATATAAGCAGATAAGGTCTACTGTTTGTATCTGTAATTTGGTGAGTTCTTTTGATTTGTCTTCTGGATGGAAAACACTAAGGGCAGTGCTTGCTTACTTCCTATTTCTAGGACCTTTGAGTGACCGAAGTAAATGCATATAAACACCCTAGGGACATTGTTTTTAAAGCAATTATGGATGGTTTTGTGTTAGCCTGACTCGCAGTATCACTATAATCCTTGTGCACAGTGGGAAAAGTACCAGTGGGAAAAGTGCTTAACTCTAGTGGTGATGTGATTTTGAATGAAGAGAAAAGTAAAAATATCTGTCTCTTGTGGTGCTATGGGTAAAAATACTCATTTATGTAACAGATCTATCCAGGGGAAAACAAATTTTGGTGAGAGGGAAGCTAACTCTTTAAACACCACTGAGCTAGAACAATAGTCCATATTGAATAAAACACTGTATTAGCCAGGAGGTGTAACTTTCTACTACTGTCTAAGGCCCCTGGCGCAAAGGAATGCATTTTTGGCAAGAACAGCAGCTAGCTCTGGCTTAATGACCCTAGACTACCTGGGGCATAGGAGTGAAGCAGGCTTAATTAGGCAGCAGGTCTAGGGAAGCTGGGAGATATGGCACTGCACATAGATGCTACTTTTCTGAGTTCTTGGAGACTTGTTACGAGAAAAATACATGTCCTTTGCCAAGCCCAAAGGGGAGAGAGCTTAGCACAGGGGTGGAGACTTGGTCTCCCCGCAGGTGGCAAAGATTCAGGAGCACATGGCATCTGTGCAAATCCCATATCAGACACACACAAACTCAAATCACGGGGAGAGAGGTGAGCTGGTTACTCCTGTCCACCCTCTTGCATTTCAGGGGGCAGGGGACCTGCTGAATACAACATACAGAACACCTTGAATTGTCCTCTTCATCCCTTCTACAGAAAAACTGCCAAGGTTGTGATGGCTTGGTAAGCTCCTGGAGAAGACTTTCATGGTGAGCAGGACTGTCCCCAAAGCTAAAGGAAGCTGGGAGAGCTTGGCTCTCCATCCGCTGCTATAAAGAAGAGAACTTTCATCCTTCACCTTGGCTGGACTGCAGAACAGCATTGCACCATCATTTCTGATGGTTCATGAACTCTGTGGTGAGGTATATCTCTCTTGTTCCCACCTATTTTTACCTCTATGTTAGGCTCTTCTGTTTTCTCTAGGCTGCTCCTCTTTACTCACTGCTTCTTCTTAGAGTGTTTATTCTGAAAGCAGAATGAAGTGTGCTCTTGGTGCTTATGATTTTCAGGGCACATGCCCCATATACATGGAAAACTGGACAGGAAATATAATGAGCTCCAAAGCTAACTAAATGCTAGTAGAGAAAATCAGTGAGGATGTTTCTCCAACTTGGCCAGGATTAGAGGCTGCTGCATCATAGGAAAGCACTTTTCTCCTTTGAAAGGCCATGTTCGCCCTGTTTAGCAGATTGGATGGACCTTGACAGACAATGTGATGGGACTTATTCTTGCTGAATTTGGAACTGGGCTCCCATCTGAAATATGAGCAACAGCATAGCCAAACAAACAATTTCTCACATTTCTTTAGAACTTAAATCTCTACCTTGTAGACATCTAAAATCTTTGACTGGTTTTTCTTCCCTTCTGGTTTTATGCTGACCATGAACCTCATGAGAAAACTTGCTCCTGTGCATTCCAGTGGTTTAAGTAAGCAAGTATTTTTTTTTAAAGTCTTCTGAGGTCAGAGGAAGAATTCCAAGTCTTTTGAGGTTCTACCTCTAAAAGGCAATTTTTAAAGAGAAGAAAATTCATATTTGAATTTTGTCTTCAGATTCTGCTTCAGTAAGTCTCCAAGTTCAAGGCCCAGGCCCACATTAAGGGTTTTAAATACCTTTCTTGACTAAAAAGGAATTATGCAAAGATATTACTTCCTTACCTTCCAGATCTGGGCTCTGTAGGTGTTCACACTGATGACTGTTTACTTTATTAGATACAAATAAAGTGGTTTTTGTTTACTGTGTTTCCCTTCTTGTATTCCTGCTGCTCTTGACATACCTCTAGAGGAACTTGTTGGATTTCACTCTTGTTCTCATCTCATCAGCAGGACCCGCAGTTGAGTTTGTACATTTGTTCTGCAGAGCACACCTTCTCATCCTGACTGTGGTACCCCTGTGCTGTGGTGCCAGTTGCACAGTGCATTTCTGCCTGCCTGAAGGATGTACACTACCCCCGGGTAAAGGAGCTGAGGAGAAAACCATAAGATCCAAGAAATCATGTGAATGGACGTTTAACCTCAGGGGTTAATACAGTTATCTGGTACAGGTCTCTCTTTAGTTCTTTCATTTATACTGCATTAAGAGTGTAATGAAATTTGAAATAGCACCTCTGTACCTTTGACAGGCACAATGAGCCATGGATCACTTCTGAAAACCTAATATGCCTGGGAAAATAAATGGTGTAAACTGTAAACAAAATATGTTTCAATGAAGCATTGATAAGAAAAAACTGGTATTGCAGCTTTCTGGAAAATAGATATCATTCCCAATAGTGATATTTTGCATATTTTAGTCAGGACTGGGAACCACAGAAAATACAGAGCTTTCCTGTCAGGACTTGATTGTAGAATTTGTACATAGTGAAGCGTGCCAAACCCTACCCTTATTAACTGTTTGACTATTCCTACAGGCCCGTACATATAATCTATGTGGTTGCAAAACAGGAACAATTGCAGGACAAAGAACATACTGTTAAATTAAAGAGTTTCATAGTTATTGCCTGCAGTATGTAGGGAGAAAAAATGTAGCAGGAGATTGTGAAGGCATGTATATTAAGCTGAAAGAAAAGAGAATGCCGAGTTCAAGGAACTTGCCGAGTTCCTGTTCCTGACACTGAGAAAGTAAATGAACAGCTGCTTTAACCTACTTCCTAACTGAACTATATTGTGTTTACCTTATTAGTTGGCAGTATGCTTTGATTTAGAACAAAATATCCATTGAAGAAATGTTTGACATAGTTTGACGTTGTACCTGTTTGCTTACCCCAAGTCTCAGTGTTGGAATGATCTTTCACTCCTGCCTGATGGCTAAAGAGATTCAGGAATCCCATTTTGTTCCTGTTGGTGCAAGGGCACCTCGAGCCATGTAGAAAACAGTAACCTATCCTGTTTCCTGGATGCCTGCTATTTAGGCAAGAATATTGTCTGATCAAGTGCTCCATTGTCTGCACATCTGTGATTGCACCCAGTTACAGGTAATTTTTATTGCATTTGTAGCAGGTTTTTTCCATATTACTTTCTAACATTTTTGTAGTGCTTTGTCTGCCTGCCTGGTTTTGGCATTAAGCAAGCAGATGATTTAGCAAGTAGGAACGAGCTTACCTCCTACTGCTGTGCTGGGAAATATTTCAGCTCTGCCCCAGCCCTATGGCAGAGTCAAAATTCCTGTTTCGTTCAATTGTCAGCTCCTTCTAAATTTGTACTGCAGTGGAATTTGGGCATTAACCACCTCTGCTGGCTCTGGTGGCTCCAAGGGATTGTGATCCACTGCACAGCTCTCAGAAAAATGGAAATCCAAAAGGCTGGCATTGGACTCCCAAAAGCAGAACTCTAACATCAATAAGGATAATACTAGAAAATGTGAGTTTCATGAATGACCCATAAAAACTATGTTTGATGTCAAGTTCAAACTACATTTCTTTAAAATTTGGGCTCCACATCTAAGAGGAGAAAGCCATGTTCTCATTCACTTTAATATACATTATTATTCCTGCTTTGCACATAGTTTATGATCTTTATCTTTAAAAAACCCTAATCCTGATGTCACCAAGTAGGATTAATTCTGACCAGGTTCTGCCACTGTAACTTCGCCCTTGTATCTTCAAGTAAAACAGTGCAGCTTGCACCACCAGTTTCCTATGAGGCATTTTCAGAAGACTTTGATCATCACTGATCTATTTTACATTTAGTTGCATCAGTGACATAAAGATGAAAGTCCTCTGGCCTCATTCCTCCTCTTTCAAGCTGTCTGAACTCTCACTAGCTGTGCACAGCAATTATGGTTTGGCCTTCATTTAGTGGCACCTTTGTTTGGCTGTTGATAGGCATAAACTTTATCTGCTGTGGAGGTTTACACCAGTGGAAGAACTGGCCTGATGCACTGGCAAATGTTTCAGTGGTCAGCAGGAAGCAGGGTCCAAACTAGAAACTTCATTATCCACTGACTCTGGTGGGTAGTGGTCAGAATGGCTCTTTTTTTCGCCCCTTCTTTTCAGCATTGATATTTTCTCTGAAATTATCCTGTATTGCTAAAATAGGTACCTGAGATTCTGACAAAACATTGAACTTCAGGGTAGTTTGAGAAATGATGTATTTGGATAACATTGTTGTACATGGGTGTTGAATTCTTAGTAGGTTCCAGCTGACTTACAAAGAATCTCAAGAATGGGAAACCTAGTCTCCTGTGTGGCAACAGGAAATTTCATTTAAGGACAGATCATATAACTGTAGCATTGTAGGAAGGAGATAGAATAATAATTAGTATAGAAATTAAAATTGCAAGTTTATGTCACATGATTTGATTGAGGGACGAAATTAGAGTAGTTTGAGATCTCAAAGGCCCATCTTTTCCATTTCATGAATTCTTATAATCTCTAGAGAAAATGGAAATATGAAAGAAACCTCCATACTACTGAATAGGCCAAAGCCCCATTTTAGATATTCAGAATTAGTAGCAAAAGGGAAGTCAATAAAAATACTTCACCTCCAGAGAAATGAAGCAGTACAGACCTATGATTGTTGTATTTTGGTAAACATCTAAATATACTGCCAAATGAGAACTGTTTTTAATATAGAAAAGGTGACCAAAAAAAAGGGAACTTTAAAAGATTCAGGTTTTCCCAAGAAATTAGACAGAAATGAAACAAATGCTGACATCTTGAAAAGGGATTTGATGGGTTGAGCAACCTGATCCAGATTTGTTATCAGTGCTGCTTTGAACAAGGGACTAATGGACCTCTAGAAGTCTCTCCTAACCTCAATTTTCTATGAATTTATCAACTGACCCTGTGAGAAGAGGGTACTAATACAAAACATCAGGGATTGCTCTTGACACACATTGCCAAAATTTTCATTAACGACCTTTACATAAACAGGAAGAACATGTAAATTAAATTAGCTGTTGACACAAAGCTGAGAGGCATCATCAATACAGCAGAGAATCAGAATATGGAAGACAAGGAAGAATTTTGATGAGTGAGCTAATAGAAATGGATGTGTGTAACTACATGAGGTGCAAGGTCATGTGCTTAGTGAATAATCACAACAATTTCCATTATAAACTTTGTTTGCATCTATTGAAAAGGACAGAGAACAAAATAGTGTGCACTAGTCAATCATGGGCTAATTAGGTGTAACTGTTGTGATGTGGCTGTAAAATGAGCAAATGCCACACAGCAGATAAGGCATTTTGAGCAGTGATAAGGAGGAACTGATACTATTGTTCTTAATTTAAAAAACCACAAATGCACAAACAAAAACTCTGCCCCAAAACCGAAGCAACAGCAAAACACAAAACAAACTAGAGCTGAGAGCAACAAAGCAACAAAAACCTCAAAAAGAAACTTTTCAAGAAAAGGCAATTTTGTCATGACAACAAATGGTCACCAGCTGCCAACAGATAGAAATTCAGATTGACAAAGAACATACCTAACTCTGAGACTTCAGGATAGTGTATCTTTAGGAGAAGCAAGAGCTGTGGATGAGACCACAACCTGTGCTAATATCAGCTCCTAGCTCATCCTTCTTAGTGGAGCAATGCTACTCTTTCTGCTCCCTCACATCCTATTGTCATGTGTTCCTTTATGATATTCCAGAACCTTACAGGCAATATTGATATCAATGAGTCAAGCCTGCTAATGGTCCCTGAAAGGTAGCTTAATAATTCTCTGCCTTTCACTCACAGTTATCAGAGTAAATTCAAAAGGGTTGCATGAGGTCGCTGTCAATAGAGGGCTCAAAACCAAAGTTGGTCCACTCCTTCAGCCACTAGACTGCATGTCTTCCCTCAAGAATGGGTATGCCTGTTCATGGTTAATGGAAGAATATCAGACTTTGCCTGCAGCCATTTGCTGTCTGAAATAATTACATGTCATCAAAGTGTGAGCTCTCCTTTTCCCAGATCCTTATTTTGCTGTAGTATATCTGATAGTGTCTCTATGAATTATATATGCTATGGCACATCAAGGCCACATCCTGAAATAACAGGATATAGGGAGCCTGGTAGAATACAAAAAAGCTATGGAAAAGTGAAATAATTTATTTGCAGTTAATTAATAGATTCTATTTGTTGGAATCAACCATTAAACTAACAGCAAAGAGAAGCAGGTTGCAGTAATTTAACATCTATTAATTGCTAAAGAATATGGGTTTGTCCGAACTGAAGTTTACTTATGAAATTCGAACACGTTCAAGCAGAGGTATACAGTGTGGTCAAATCTGCAACTGTGGTGAAGAGCTATTGGCCAAAAATGTCTCTGGCCCAAAGCTTCAGAGATCAATCCAAGCAATTTCAGATAAAGTGAGCAATTTGCCACAATTCTGATTTTCCAGGCTCACAGTCCGTGAGAAAATTTTGGAGTCAGCAATGTTTATTATAGCCTAAAAAAATCACATAGCCTTATGGACTTGATCAATTTTCTCATGCACAGAATTTTATCTCAATTTAATTTAAAATAAATGCAGATCAGAATGTATGTTCTGTATCACAATGTGTGTCAGTAATATCCCTATCCCTGAACTTACCATTCCTGAACATGTGTTTTCAAAATGTGGATTTTAATTTTTGTCAAGGCTGGCTTATTCAGTCCCAGTTTTCATATTTGGCCTTCTGGCATGCAGTCTGTATCACAAACTCAGATCCATTTCAAATTTGAGTCCAGATCTATTATTAGTATGATTATGCATATTGAAATGCACTGATGAATTGAGCATTAATATAGTATGAATCAGATTAATTAAGATCAATCTGAGTATGTTTACAGATCAGAATTAAGGGCTGATTGTTGGGGACACAGAGTAATGGAACCCAAGGAATGTTGTATTCCCAAATGGTACAGTGCTGTGAAAGCCTGTTATTGTTGCCCAGTTAAAGGAATTTTGTGTTCAATTTACTTCTGCAAAATACCTGAAGTACTCAACATTTCAGACTCAGCCCACATGTCACAGCTTACCTATCAGTGTAAGCTGTGATCTGGGCATTTACTAAAAAGAGAGATAGCCCAACTAACCTCTCCTGTTTCAAAAACTCAAAATGTCACTTGTGTGACAATTTCAAGACATTAATCAGGATGACCAGTCTTAAGGAATGTGGAGAAACATAATTGCTTCAGTCCCTTCTCCTGATTACTGAACAGAGGGTTTTTCCTAATTTACAGAATATAACCACCACTTTTGGGCAGTTTTGTTCTGTAAATCCCATATTTTCTGCATTTACTTCACCTCCCAGCTTGACTACAACTTTAGGTAATATCATAAATCAAACAGTAAAGAGGATTCCCCACAGCTTGGATGCAAAACTGTAAGAAACATAGCATGACTTCTTTTGTATTAAAATATTGTCTAAGATCCATCTTTAGGAAATATCTACTGGAGTCTGTTAGACCGATGAAAGCAAGTCCTGGCTATGTTTCTAAGTAGCAGGGCATGAATCAGCTGTGATCCAGAAGATGTCTGACAGTGTTAGGATGATGCTGAGTCCAAACTTACCTTGGGCTTGGCCAGACACAACTGCAGCTACCTGGTGGTATTGGACAGTGGATATATAATTACACTGAACCTATTGCGTCAGATTCTTCCCTCATTTACACCAGTCCAGCTTCTTGGAGGTCAGTAACTTTGAAGTGGTAAGAGAAGTATTTGGCTGAGTTCCTCAACTTTATGCAAATATCCTATGTAACATCAAAAAAGGAAATTTAGAGAGGAGCTGGAATAGCATTTAGAAATCAAGACCAGAAAATGTCTGCCTGCTGTTAAAACAGGCAAACTATAACTGCTGTAGTTTAGCTGTCAAAGGAGGTTTTCCCTAAAAGGTATTTCAGAGTCTGATGTTCAAGGAAACCATCCCACCTTTCCTGTATTTACTCAGCAAGAACTGAATGCAGAAGTCTCAGTGCTTGAACAAGCTGCTATAATTGAAGGAAGGATAAAATCCATGTTCAAACTGCTTTACCGTGGACACCAAATGTAGGTATGATAATGGCAGCAGTTACCCTGTCCATAAGGGTGTCTCATGCCACCTAAGCTGGGCACCTAGGAATCCCCCAATGGCAATTTAGGTGCTCAACAGAGAAGCCTATTGGTCTTCATTGCCAATACAGGGAGTTTACTGAACACTTACAGGTGTGATTTGTTTCTGAAAGACACTGAGTGGACATCTGGCTAGGTTCTGGGAAACAGCAGGCAGAGCTATATGCCTGGACAGGCTCTGGAGTCTGGTCTTTAACGTCCTGACATATGCAGGAGTCAGAATAGCAAATGTTGTTTTGATGCTGTCAGTTTTAGGCACAGTCTGAGCACATCTAATAAATCCAGCCTCTCTGAGGTAGCAGGCCAGAGCCTCATTGTCTGCCTCGGAGCTTCAACAATTTAGATGCTTAGTAAAGCAAAAGCACTGACTGTTCCTGGTAGAAAAAAAGGTTGAGCACAACTCTGAGCACAAGCTGAATATATTTTTCACCACCTTCAATATCACACAGTTCTGAATAGTAGTACAGGCCATCACTTTGGACCTAGAGGCTGTGTTCATAGATGTCCTAATTCATTGTTATCTTTGCACCTACTCGGTGAGAAGTGAAGTGATTCAGAAGATTTAAGAAAGGCAGAGAGCAGGGAACTGTTGACACATGTCAGTGGGAAAAGAAAGTACAAGGACTTGGGTGCAAAGGAGGTGATGAACACAGCTCTAAGCACCCAAATTCTACCAAAGACAGACATGGCCCAGATTTTCTGGCAAGGAGTGGTGGCACATTCCTACACCCCGTGACCTGAGCCCATGGGCACTGCAACACGTGTGCTACCAGAGGTAAGAGAAGTGGTGTTGGACTTTCAGTGACCCTGGCCAGAGGTCAAGCACTAGTACCTTCCTCCTGCCTGCCTACACACTGGGTGATTTCACCTGACATTGAACATTACCAAAAAGGAACCCCCGCAGTGCAGGGTGTGAGGCAATAAGCCAAACTGTTTCTTCTAAAATTGGGTTTCATTGTACAGGTCTTTTTCATTCCTTCAGAGCTCATTCTTGAGAATTAATATGGCAATTATTGATCCCTTTTGTATGCTATGGAAAAGGAGGTTCTAATCCTCAGAAGTGGATTTGCTCTGATGACACATAAACAAAGCCCTGGAGGGAGGAAGGTAAAACATAAAGAGGTGTTGACAAGCTGAACACCACTTGGTTATGCAAACACAGATGTGGTAAAGGGCAAAGAGCAATAATTCTGCAGAAGTTGAAAGTGTGGGAACGCTGGCGGTTGCTCTTTAATGATTATAACACAAAGGAATGCTAGCAACTTCTCTTACTGACTTTACATTATCAAACTGAGTCAGTGATGAGTAATTAGATATACTGTTGGAAGTATCCTTTAATGTACCAGCTCTTTATATACCAACTCTTCATATGAAAATGTAAGGCTTTCTATGAAATATTGTGGTGGTCCTAATACTACCAGAGAACTCTTGTTTGCAGATGCAGTGCATCCTTGTTTTCAGATCAGACCCATTGGCTGCTGCCTTACTTGCTTATAAGTGAGCTGGGATTAGGAAAGTAAAATAGGAAAGAGGTAGAGATCTCATGGGTAAGCTTGTCAAAAGTGTGATTTATGTAGCTTTCCTTTCGTGATTGCCCAGTTTGACACATCTGTCTTTCATCTTCTAAAAATTAAGATCTTTGAAAGGGCATTTCCAAGCTGACATCCATAGTTGTGCCTGTGTTTGTGGTTCTCAGGAAAAAAGAGACGGCTTTTAATATTTTCCCCTCTAAGTTTGTGTGTTTTTATGTCCCAGCACTTGTCTGATGGTACAGGTCCTGTACTCACAAGACAAAGTGGTTGTTTGCCAGGCAAAAGATAAAAGATTTCTGCAGCCACTCAAACACGTTCCTCATCTATTGATTTCTACCTCTGCAGTCAGATCAGAGCCTGGCATTTGTTGCAGACCCCATCAGATTTGCACAACCTATTTTTATGGCCCTTGACCTTACATGCTCCAAAGTGCTGATGAGCTGAATACACGTCCTGAACACAAGAATATTGTTAGAAGAGTGCATGTGAGTACACATGGCAGAAATAACACAGGGAAGGGGTTTGAGGGAACATTTGCTGTCCTTTTATGACCTATCCAACAGAAAGAGCAGATAAGAGCTTTTGCTGTAGAATTTCCTTCCACTCTGGGTCAGTCTACTAGGATGGTGAAACTGGTTAGTTCAGAAAAGCTTCTTTTGGAGAAACCGAAGTCAGATTTGCCTCTTCAGAGATTTAAGAGAAAGGATTTCTCTTCCCGTTTTTCTGTGAATATTCCCAAGTTGGAGCTCAGTAATTCAAGCCAGGACATGCAAGGAACACGTTCCTTGGGGTATGCTCACATCTACACAGCCTGTCAGCAAGTGAAAATTATTGCGTTGCTACCTCCACCTAGGCAGAGAACTGGCACAAAATAGGGAGGCTTCCATGCTGCTTGCTCTCCAGCTTTTTCTTTGGATGCGGTCTGGAGCTCATCCTCTCTGCTTTGCCCTGCAGTATGCAGGGACATCTAGTGGCTGAGCAATCCTGAACAGAGTTTTGGATGATGAATTACATAAGGAAATAGAGATGCCTCATCTCATGATGAATTTAGCATGTCCTGAGAGTTGAGATCCATGGGCATCTTCTGGGAAACAGATGATCCCTGCTGTGGGTCAAGCCTGACATTGTTAATGCTGAAGAAAGTGTGACATTTTATTAAATTCAGATCAGTTTAATCTGAGTGTTTCCTTCTTAGTCGGCCAGGCCTTTGATCAAGGTCCATCAAACCTCTTATCTGTAGACCAAGCATAACATTTCACAAAAGCTGGAGATACTTTTTGGTAGCCCTTTCACTGCCTTGGATTTCATTCTTTCATTTCTTACAGGCTTTCTCTTACCTAAAGGATTAATCTAAGAGTGACTTCAAGTATGCTCTATCCCATGGGCTGCTCTTTTCCCTGCTGCTTTTGTGGATGTTATCCCTGCTGCATCCCAGGCTCAGAGCCCTCACTGGGGCCCTTGAGAAGTCCTGAGGAAATGTGTCCCCTAATGCTCTGCTGGCTGCTCTGCTCAGACCTGCCAGGGTCTTCCTCTTGGCTCCTGCTCTACTGCATTCCAGAGATTGGCTGAAGTCTACACATGAGTGTGTGCTATCCAGTGAAGAGAGGACTTGAGGTTAGCCTCAAATCCACACTATGGTGCCTGCACAGGTGCACACAAATGGCAAATAGAGTTGACATTTCTCACAAGTCCCTGCCCAAAATTGTTCCATTTGGGGTAGTGATGAAAACAGGGAATGGTTCTGAGACCTTCAGTCTTGTATTGGTGTGGTTTTTGCAAAAACAGCAAGGGAAAGCCCAGTGGTAAGTGTCCTTCCTGGTTATTTCTTTCATGCATTGCAGGACTAATCCCCAGTTCCTAATAAAATTCTCAACGTGATTGACTTTAAAGAGCTGTGAGTCTCTGTGACTAACCACAGGGAAAAGTTGAGCCAAAGCTTTAATGGCAATAATTTGAAGGCTTTTCTCATGAAGATCGAGGTAAAAGGCTCTTCATCAGCCGATGGGTCTGTATAATGCATATTTTTGAGATGCAGCAGCTCAGCTAAAAAACATGAACTTCTGGAATTTCTTTGTGAGACCCTCACAAAAGCTTCACCAGCATCTGTTTGCCCCTTTTTTGGGGTGGTTCTTAAGGTTTTACCCATAACATTCTTCAGTAACAGATGCCAAGACATCTCCTGAGATACTTTTTGAATAGGAATTTCCATCTGGCACTGCATCCTTAGAAGCTGTGACTTGGCTTCTTTGTCTGCAGGGTGGTTAATCCTAATGAGGCAAGCACAGCAATTTGCTGAGCAGAGATATATGCTTATCAGATCCTATTACTGAGCTGATTCTCTTTTATAATTATTTATTCTGACTTCAGTAGATGAAGCAATGTGAAAACACTTAAACCCAGGGCTTTCATCAAGAAGACACAATCTCACACTCCTGTGAACAACTGAAAGTTGCCTATATGGAAATGGTTAACTATACTGGTATAGCTGTCCCAGTATATTCTGCCAGTCAAACTTCCCATTCTCTTCTTATCTCAAGATAAATGCCCTGATTTAAATTATGTTGAGATGAGCTCCATAGAAAAGAATTATTTTTTTACAGGGACAGCAGTGTCCACAGAGGGAGAATTTTACTGGCATAGCTAAACTAGTATAATTATACTGGCATAATTATGCTGGTAATTTTCCCTATGTATACAAGCTATGAGTCTCAAATTGTGCTTCACTGGCAAGAAGAGCCTCCTTTGTTGGAGAGATTCTTTAGGTCTGAATCAGGTCATTAATAAGTGCTTCAGCACTCAAGTCAATGTCTCACATTTTATAATGAGTTTTACTCTTTGCCTCCCAGAGAATCCCAGCTCTTGTAACAGACTCTACATGAAACCTCATCCTATGCTGAGGGAAAGACAGCACAGTGGAGAAGTGTAGCAGTTACTTCCCATCAGCATCATCAGTGGTTACAAGGCTTGTGGAGAGAGAGCTCACACACCATGGAATAGCAGCAGACTGCCATATGTGTGGCTTTGTTTCTTTGCCTTTCTATTTCTCCTGTTTTATATTTCCATGGCCTGTTTTTCTCCCTGCTAATGAGATTTCTGTTCAAAGGGGGACTCCGTGTATGATTCGTAATACATATGAAAACAAAAGCTGTACATGATGGTTTATGAGAGGACATGAAAGCTCATAAAGCAACCATGTGAAATGGCTTAAGTAATTTGAACAGAAATATCTTCAATGACAATGAGTCATCAGGACCAAGATGGGCTGCCTTGTGTGAAACATAACCGTGTCAAGTGGATGAGGCTGTAATACAGCCACAGCTTTTGCTAAATATAGCCAGATACAGTTATCAGTTGAACTGGAAGTATGCAGAACAGCAAAATAAATGGCTTAAACAACCGTTAGACAATAGAAAGCTAGACAAATATGGTAATTATGTTTTCTATAAATAGCAAAATAAACTCACCAATCAGTGAGTTTTATTTATTAATAATTACTGCAGAATGAAATGAATGAGAAATTATGATAGGTTTTGCAGAATTACAGAGAAACTGATTGGAGCTAATTGAGATCAGCCTCCCTCTTTTACAGGACTACTGCCAACACCTGCTGTCAGCTGTGGCTTTGTCTAGGCAAGTTGTGAAAATCCACATGGATGGTGATTTTGCAGCATCTCTGGGCACCTCCTCCACTATTACCCTCCTAGTAAAACTTTTCCTTATGTCCAAACTGAACCTGCCCAGCCACATCTCGTGACCATTGCTCATTATTCACTTCATTGTCTCCCCTTCATCAGATAAAACATCTTCTTGCATGTTATGTCATCTGTCTTCTGGACCATTTTGGTATCTCTCTGCTGGGTCTGCATAGCTCTTTAACTTGGGAGTGGGAGCATCCAGAGTGGGACACAGTATTCCAGGTGTGCAGAGGTGGATTGCAATTTGATTTGCTGGACACACTCCTGCTATTGCTGCTCAGGATGAGGTTTGTCTTATTTACAGGGAGAGTTTTCTGTTGGCTCTTATTCAGCCTGATGTCTACTTGTCCTTTTCACTTGGCTTCTCCCCAGCAGCCAGTGTTTGGATGCCTGGGGTTGGCCCAGCCAGGAGCAGAACATTACACTTCATTGATATTCATAACATTTTTTGTTATCCCTGTCTTCAGGTTTATCAAGGACCAGCTTCAGTGAGGCTCTGCTTTTCAGTGTGTCAACCACTCCTAACTTCCCAGCAATCTTCAAAATTGCTGAGGATTTATTATATTTTATTATTCAGATAATTGATACTGTTTGTTACTGGCCAACAGCTGCTTGATGGTTACCAATCAAGACATTGATTTGAAGCCTTTGAGATCAACAGTCCAGGCAGCTTTCAAGATATCTGGTGGACTAAAAATCCTCAGCTTCCAGATGAGAGGACTGTGGAGATAAGTCAGAAGTCTTAGTGAGATCAAGTATACTTTATTCAATATGTGCTCATTATCAAAACAAGAAGACATTTCATCTCTGGAGGCAGTCAAGTCAGCCAGGCTTGATTTGCCCTTGGTAAGCCCACACTAAATGTTGCACTTAGGACTTGTATCAATGAGACCACACTTATTTTGCAGCGTAAGAGAAAACAGTGTCCACTAGATAGGTGAAATTACTGTTGGCCAGTCCCCCCAGCAACTGATTCTGATCCTACAGCCCAGACTCAGGGCCTTCACTATGGCTCTTGAGAGGAGCCAAGGACAAGGTCTCCTGGTGCACTTTGCTTTCTATGCTCAGTCTTGCCAGGTTTCTCTTCCTGACTTTTGCTCTACTGCACTCTTGGCCTTGGCTTACAGCCACATGGACTGTGTGCTATGTATCCAAACAGATCAGAAGAAGAGTTAAAATCTGAGATTAGACTCAAATCCACACTACAGTGCCTTCAGAATTACACCCACAGAGGGCAAATAAAGTTGACATTTCTCACAAGTCCTTGCCAGGTGTGCTCCCAGTTGAGATTTTGAAGCCTAAGCTCACCAGGCAAACAACTTTGGAGCTTGTTTTGGTTGCAATTTGTGTCTGTCCTGGCTGGTCAGAGGTTTAGCAGTTCTTAATCTTTGATTCCCAGCTGAGAAAGCCATGAACCACAGGCAGGTTCTGCCATTAGGATCTACTAGACCACTGTACATGTAAGGACTGTACATTTCTTTCAAACTCAACAAAATCAAACTGACTCTCTATCAGTGTATGTCATACAGGTTTCTTAGATTTAAGAAGACATTGGTCTTAAATTCACAGATACTCCTGTGTTATACATGATGATAACAACACATCTCTGTGCCCTCAAATTCTTTTTCTCTTGTTATTCCAAGGAGAATGTTAACACATGGCTAAATGGAACCCCCACTGCTTTAGGTTTTACAGCCATAAAGTCCCCAGAATTCTTAATTCATAAATTCCAGCATTGTTTTCTCAAGGAATTCCTTTCCAAAGGGTGTAAAAATTCTTTGTGATTCTTCATGCTACTGTTTTGTCTTTCAAGTCAGACTCCGTGCATGGAGCAGACAAAAAAAGGATAAAAATCTCTACTGAGAAAGTGACAGCTTTGCCTCATTTTCCCAGTTTGCACTGGATGAGGAGAATGGATTGCATCCTTTAAGGGTTACCTACCAGGGAGGCATAAAGACTTTTAATTTAGCCAGTAAATTGTCTTCCAAAGTTTATTTTTATGCTGTGAAGAGGAAAGCCATTGCACATAGAAAAAAATGACTTTTTTGCTCTCTCCATTTAGCCTGTTAAATCTGGCTTTCTCTAGTGTTTCTTGTGATACAGAAGGCTGAACAGTCTGCTCAGATCAGGTCCAAAACGCAATTCCCACTGGGTCCTAAAGCTGCAGGAGGTGTGGCAGTACTTTAATTAATCTGTGTGCCATTACTAGAGCCAAGTTTGCAGCATCTGTACTTATTAATGAAATAAGACTGTGTGAAAGGCACAGCAATTGATCTTTTCCAGGGTCAGGAACAGTGTTAGAGAATTATAAGCCTCTGTAATGATGAGAGAATAGTTCCATTACCAGACCTAACTCTAAACCTTCCCAGTAAAGGAGATGCCAGTTCTTCCATAACACTTAACAATAGTTTATGGTTCACAAACTGGATCTCTTTAAGGCTTGATCATGTTCTCACAAAAGCCAGTGTTGTGCCTTTCTTCCTTGTGAGGGTTCCTCACATCATTTTCACGACTTCCCAAACTGCATCTGTTCATCTCAGAGCTGCCCAGTGTTTGCACTTTGTGGACACATTGTGTTGGTTATAGAAGCAGCCAGAAGTGATGTGCTGAGCCAGTCTGTGCTGAGGAGCACCAGGGCACCACCCCAGAGCATGGGCATGAGACCAGCCATACATCATCACTTGGACCACCTTAGCCCTATTTTAAAACCCTCCTGCCTAATTTTTCTGGGGAAACATTTTTAAGCAGAGCATTTTTAGTTCAGATTAAGTCAGCTGAGCTTAGAAAGTTAACTTGTTCTGGACAATAAACAAAAATTCTCCAACTTTGTCCTTTTATGTATTATTTGTCACCATCTACTCCTGTAGCCATGATAAAAAAGGGAAGGAAAGGAAAAAAAAAGAGTTAAGAAGAAACAACTCCCTCAAAAGTTTGTGTGACCTTTTAACCACACACCAAAATGCTTTCAAAATGCACTAAATTGAGCATGTTCACATACACACGTGTGTGTTTACAACATTTTTACTGAGTATTAAATAAGGGAAAAGAAAAATACACCTCTGGTGAAGCTGCTGCCTGTGTTTATCACAGAGTTTAAATCTCTTTATCCACAGGTTTAAGTGTTTGTTTCAAGTAACCAAAGAACAACCCATTTCAACAGCCACAGATTGCATATGAGCTCTGTCCTCCTGTAGATCCAAGCTGACCTCTCTCCTTTTCTGTTTATGTTCACAGGCAACTATCAAAAATTATTAAACAGACTAATACTGTAGAGCAGTGGAGCTGCACAGAATTTCTCGTCAGCTTAACAGAATGTGTTGACAGTGAATTTGCTTTGTAATGCTACAAGTTCACTTGATATTTCTATCCAGGATAATGATGTCCTGCCAGATTCATTGTGCTGGAGGAAAAAGTGTTCTTTGCCCTTCCAATGCTTGTGATGGAACAGGACTTGGGCAAAAATAATTAGCTAATATTTGTCTAGGGGCTTATCTGCACAGAGAAACCAGGCAAAAGGGACCTCATGCTTCTAGGAAAAAATTGCCTGAGAAGAAAAGAAGGTTTCAAGGCCAGAATTGAACAAAATGTTCTCAACTCTTCAAAAAATAAAAAGTCATGGGAATCTGTTGATTTTGATAAAAAGAAAATGCTACAGAAGTGAAAAGAGTAATTTCTACTTTTTCATTTTACTTCAGTATCTCCAAAACAGTTCCTCAGTTCCTTCCATGTCAGAATGTTAAACTTAAGAGGTTATAACTAATTTATGTTTACACATTTTTGTTAACATAAAAAAATAACTGCATAGAACCATATTTTATACTTCAGATAGATATATTTATATGTATAAATAGATATGTATATATACATATATACAAATATATGTATACATATACACACATATATATACACACATACACACATATATATTTATAAAATATACACCTGTTATAAATGAGAAGTTTAGTGGCTTTTGTAGCCATGTCCCATAGCCCTGTAGCCCTCCCATGTCCAGAAGTGTCCCTGGCATATCAGGTAGTAGCTACAGCATTCTGGAATGGCCAGAAAAACTGTTTCATCTTATAGACTGCTTCTGGCCCATTCCTAAATGCATGTTAATCAGCAACCCAAAATGTGGGTGGGTTCTTCCAGCAGGTCCCATAGCCCTTTTCTGCCTTAGTGTTCACAGTCTGAAGACATGAAAAGGTGAAGATAAGAGGGATGAGGTGTCTCAGGATGGCAGATCAGTCTGGGCTAAAGCTCAGGTCTCTGCTAATCTATGGTCCCTCTTAGTGATGCAGTGCTGGCTTTAATTGTACCTGTTGACTGCAGTGCCTGAAGCCTGCAGTGCAGGTATGCTACTGGTAAGGAACTGCAATGCATGTACATAATTATTTCCTTTAGATATGGTGTTAATGACCATTGCCTATTAAGCTCTAAACAATCTTGGATTTTGGAGAGGAAATTTTGCAACATCGAACCTGAGGCTTCTTAACTTAAATTGATTCTCATTTGGTTTTTCCACAAGAGACACTTGCAAGCCTCATAATGAAAAAGTGGGAGTTCAGGGTGACTTTAAGATGAAAATAGACAATATAATCATCATCTTGGAAGCAACTGAATGAGGTTAGCCAACATTCTTACTATGAGAATGACCAGGTTAATAGTTATCCCCTGTACTTCGCTTCTTTTTGTAGTGGCAAGGAAGGTCCCCAACAGATTTTTCAAGAAGATCATGGCAGTAACAACTCACTGAGTACTAAGCATGTTTCATAGATACCATGTTTTAGATTTCAATATGTATTTTCCCTAGATAGAAACACAGTAATCCCTCAGGCTGTGCCAACCATATTATACTCCCTAATTTTTATAATTTTTATTTTATTTATCTGAAATAAAGCTTGAGGACAATGAAATTATTTTAGAATAATTTTCATGTGCCATTTTTCAAAATGCAAAATTGAAGTTCGATGTATTTTCTGAACCATAATCAGAGTGGTTTCATTTGCAAATCACTAAGGACACTGACAGCTCCAGGTATTTAATTTATCCAAGTCACCCTGAGAAGTTCAACTTCACCTGTAGTATACTTTTTATTTTATTCTAAATCTATTACTGAATTCTCACTGAACCCTGCTAGGATTTGGCTTCCGCAGTCAACTTTAATCCCTTCAGAGTGGCCAAACCAATGAAAATGGTCAATAACTATTGCATACAGCAAGGGGATCTAAAACTAGTCTCCATTTTTGTGGCTCTATAACTCAGAAAGAACATAACTGAAACCTACAGTCCTAGCAGTAAAAGGCAACTATAGAGGTTCAGAATCTAACAGGGATTCAGAATTTCATTTTTTGCTATTTATGACTTAATATTTTCTTGTTCAAGTAGGAAAGCCTTGTTGTACTGAGCAATCCCATGTTGTCTCATTGTAAATGTTTCCAATACAGAGTCCATCTGAACTACCATTATTAATCTCCTTCACAACCAGCAGGGAAATCCAGATATTAGTGGATGATTCAGATAAATATCTAAAAAAGAAGAACCTCACACTCTGTAATTGCCATTTTCCCCCCAATGTTTATAAAAGGATCTTAGGGAACTCACTCAGATTTAGACATCCACATTATGGATGGCTTACTTCAGGTGAGAAAAGTTACATTTCTTTTCAGAAGAAACCAGTTCTGCTCTTTTCCTTACCTACTGGAGAGAAGAATAAGATAGCTATTTCTCCTCTGTGTGTTAGCATCTGGAGATAACAGTTGAGCATGTGGAGAAGATGGAAGAAAGAAACAAAGAGAGAAACAATACTTACAAAAAATGTAAGTATTGCATAATATGCTGGGGTCTTTTCTTCTGTATGCCTGACTTTTTGCTGAGAAACATGGAGTCCAGCTGCTCTGACAGGCAAATAGAGGCGAAACCCAGTCAGAAGATAAAATTGTGCTGTGTTACAATTGTGCAAACAGAGGTGGTTGGACACATCCAAAAGGGAGTATGACATTCCAGCATGAAATTTTAAATGTAACTTTTGTCTTGCAACACATATTGACAATTTAAAAATTTTTAATCTTTCTTTTGTATGGCCACAGGTGTCAGAACTCTGAGGTTTCACAAAAAAATGGAAAACCTTCTGTTCAGCTCCACTTGTCTTGTGCAAGGTGACTTCATTATGATTTCAGATATGTCACAGCTGAGGAATAACTTCTTACTCATGTAGATGAACATGTGGAGGAAGAGAATGTTATTGGTGTACTCCCACTGCAAGCAAAACAATTTGAACATATTAGCTTCAGCTGTAGTTGCTTTTAAAATTGCTTTTGTCATCTAGAAGGTTGACATAGAAGGAGATTTTTACAGAAAAGAGTAAGAAAGGGGACAATAAAATGATGCTGAAGCAAAGAGGAAAAACCAATATATCCAGGTGGTTTTGTATTGGAGATGAAGCATTGTGAACAATTGTAGTTGAGCAAAATAGGCAATGGAAGGAATTAGGAAATTAACCATGAAGTGATGGAATGGAAGGACAGTTCAATAAGATGATAAGAATGAAAGGCTGAAACTCTTTAATGCAATACTTTAATGAGGCATTGCAATAGATAATGTTGGAGCTCTACAAAGATCAGCTGCATCCTACCTCCCACTTTTAATACCCAAGTCTAAAATTCAGACACTCAGGGCATCTGCACTGTTACCAACTAAACCTGGAAGTGTGTACAGTTTCCAAGTACCTAATCTGAGGTTTTGCTGTGAAAACCCAGGGAGCTGTTTGAATACAGATTTGAAGAACGGCATCCTAAGAACCTCATAAGCCAAAGATTTCTTTGCCTGATCCCCAGAAAACTCATAAAGTGTTTCCTGCAGGTCTCTCTTGATGGTCACAATTTGGTGATCATTCTCAGCACATGGTTAAGCCTCATTTAATGTGACCTTAGAGTGGCTTTAGTTGCTCATGTTCTTTGTACTAAATACCTGAATGTGAATGGGATCTGGAAAGTGAATTCTCATTTCCCTTTCCCTAATTCACTGATTTAAACTAAGCTGTGACCCAGAAAGCCATCCCTTCTCTCATCTGTTTTATCTTTCTCTTCTCTCTCCTCTCCTCTCCTCGTCTCGCCTCGCCACCCCTCCCCTCCCCTCTTCTCTCCTCCTTCCAATGAACAAATTACTTTAATTACTTTCCTTTCCAACTATGTGTGTGGAATGACCATGTTAAGATCCCTGTCAGCCTTTTCCTGAGGGCATCTTCTGTGACATGGGAAAGGCAAAGGCAAGTCCTGTCAGAGAGGTGCCATGGTGGGAAGGTACGGGATGGGTAAGAAGCATCACAGCTTCTGAACTGAATGCTTTTCCTGAGTAGCTTAATGGGGTACTGAGTAGCCTGATTTGACTGTTTTTGTTTTTAAGGGACTGTGTTTATTTGGGCAATACATGTGTTTGGCCTTCCAAGGACAAACAGACCATTGGAGATGGTGAACACTCCGTGTGCACATGGCCTTTTCTAATGGACTGTGCTGGAGTGATCTGGCAGTTTTGCCACTCTGAGGGTTCTTTGCTCTCTAGGTCACTGGCACAAAGAGTATTTTTGATGTCAACATAGAACAAAGTTCCCTATGATCAGCTGCCTGTTTACTGCAAACTCACCTATGGCTAAAGCCTGTTTAGAAGTGGAAGAAACTCCAGTACAGCAGGCCACTGAACTCTCTGGAGCAAAAGTCTATAACAAGCCTGCTCCCAGGCAGAAACAATGGGCTTGTCCACATAAAATTCTTTCTGCCAGGCTCCTAGGCACCCTGACTGCTGGATACCCAAATTTCTTGATCAAGGGGAAGACTATTTTGACTTTATTTTTATTAAGCAAATAAACACTGTCTTCCTCACAAATATCTGCAAATCTGGCATGGCTTCTCACACAACTCTGCACTGTAAATTAATTTATATTTCACTAATGCACACATTGGATATAAAAAATCAAGAAATAAACTACCTGCCTTTTCTCTTAAGAGTGTCTCCTGTTGGTTGAGCTTTCCACTGTCAGGCCTTTCACTGCTTGTGTTCTGTTTGAGGAAGCAGCTAAGCAAGTGCAGCTCTTTCAGTGCCTCACAGCAGTAGGTTTTATGTAATTTTCACATGATTTTGCTGGCTCTTCTCTTTACTCTCCCTAATTTTTTTTAAATATATATTTTCAAAGTGGATATCAAAGATAGATAGGGTACCCTGGCAACATCCTTTTCATACTCCACTGCTCATGCCATAAATTTTCTTCTTTTTTTTGCTTATTTGTGAACTTCTTAATATGATACAATTTCAAACTCTTAGTGTCAAATGCTGAACTGGATTCTGTTTTCTATAATTCAGAAATTTTTTTTCTCTTCATTGCAGCAGAAATTTTATCCATAAGAACCAGCCAAAGTATTTATAGCAAATACTTAATTACATTGGTTTCATTCTATCTCTATTTGTTGTGCCTTTGTTTACAATTTTGGAACTGTTTGTTGCGTATATTATGCATGAATATTTCAATTCATTTGCTGTCCACAGGCTACTTGTGCCAACTGTGTCTCTGGCTGTTCAGTACTCTTGTTCAATCTACTTGTCATTTTTAAATGAAAAATAGACCTTGTCATGGGACTGTGTACTGAATCAGGGAGAACTTTACTCTGATCTGCTCTAATCATTCTTTTATTTGTGCATATTTATACCCCAGAAAAAGGGAAAAAAGTCAAAAGTAAAACTTGTGATATCAGGTTGTTCTAAGGAATCTACAACAATTAAAGAAAAAACATTGATACACCCCAAATTTTCAGTGTCTGAATGGAACACTTCTTTCTGTTATTAGCAACACTGTTTTTCACTTCAAAGCTTCAGTAAATGAAAACTAACTGATTTTTAAGGGAAACAAATAATTAGGGAAATTTTGAAGATTTTTAGGTTTTGTTATGTTTTAGGGCAGGTATATACACCACACAACTCCAGCTCCATTCCAGAGACATGACTGGTTTTTGGAGTCTTGGTGCTTTGTTTGTATGGCCAAAACTATTACAGGCAGTCGATGAGAAACAAACTTCAGCATTAGCTTTTATGTGATAATCTTGGTATCCTGTGGACATAAGAAAATATTCCGGAGAACTTTCACGGAAAAAGTAAAAAGCATTAAGATTCAATAATTTTCAATGTTTTTATGAAAGTGGAAATAAATACATTGAATGAATACTTAAAAAAAAAAAAAAAACCAAAAAAACTTTCCAGTTCTATTGTCTTTGTTTATATTAGGGAAAATCTTAAGGCCACTTAAGATTTTGCCAGAGGTGTAAGCTTTTTTTAATAGGTAAAATTCTGCTTTCAAAGTATCGTGATCAACACCTGGGCCTGTCTCCTGCTGTCTGGCCTTGGGCAGACCACCTAAGCTGTGTTGCTCACACTCTTTGTATAGACAGTGGGTTAAAAATTTCTATCTTCTATAATTTTTCTCTTTTGTTATTTTACTCTACTCCCTCCTATGAGAAGGAAAGCTCAGATTTATCTTACCTATCTTTCAGCAATTCAGGTGTCTGCACTATTTATGTATAGCCAAGGCAGAGAATCACCTCCAGAGGGCAAGTGGCTGACAAATGTCTGAAGCATCCTACATAGTGTCCCATTGTTTATAGGAGAAGCATCAAGTGCTTTTGGTCCTAAATTAGATTTCTCAGGTAAATATCTCAAGTTAGGTCAGCTGAATCCAGTCTGGACTGTCTTTCATTAATATGAAAGAGGGTTATCACATTATCACAGAGGGTCCAGATAGAGGGGCTGCAAGTAAAATATGAATACTGACAAAACAGTAGTAATGCTTTGTCCAGGAAATGACAAAGCTGGTGACAAAAGTTCTCAGATGTTTTTCCCTTTTTTAATAGCATCTGAGCAAAGACAACAGTTCTTTTACTATCAGGACCTAATCTTTACAGTACATCAAAGTTACTAAAGTAAAGACTAAAATGTCAATTTAACTGGAATCAAAGTCAAATAGACTCAGCCAAAAGGTTATTGTCCACTTGTGTTTCTAAAACGCTCTGTTCTTAGAACCGGAAAGGAAAATTATCGGGAAGGCTTCCCCAGGTGACAACAGTTTGTCAACTCTTTCCTGCCCTTTTTAGGACAGGAAAATCTTATCTTTTACAAATGAGGCTTTAGAAGTTCAAAGAACTGCTCTTCAAAATTCTGTGAAGTCAGGTCAGCTTATCGGCACTCTCCTGTTTGAACCACTCCTACAGGGTTTACGGTAAAGGCTGAACATGCAGGTTCAGAGCACTTGATTTATTTCTCTGTCCCTGCCTCCCCTGGGCTTGCAGGGCTGTACAATAAAAGAGGATGATGGCAGAGCTCTTTTCCAGAAAATGTACTTTTGAAAGTGTCACTGTTAGGAAAATATTCTCTTGCAAATATTTACTCCACTTTTGACTGAAAAGTGAAAACAAAGGTTCCAACTGTGCAGGCTGAACTGGCCAGAGGACACCCTGAGTTATCAGCATGTGTGTATTTCTGGGAGACAGGACATTGCAATGATTTACTTCTCATTTCTGGCAAAGTGGACACATTTTTACTCCAAAATTTGGCTTGAAAATTCTGTTTCTCTCCTTGTCTTAAGAAATAGGTGATTTTCCTTTCTGTTTACTCGAGGTCATAGCAGTTTCTTCTTGCACTGTGGAAAACAAGAACAGCTCCAGTCTCATCCCAGACTGTCTCCCAGTGGTGGATGACAAAACCATGTTGGATCATAAGCTGTGGCAGAGACCTCCCCATCCTGCAGGCATTTACATCTTTGAGGTTACAAGTCCCACAGCTATATGTGAACATACATAAGAACATAAGAAAAACACATACATACATAAGAAATCTTAGCAAGGCAAAGGATGTTTGAGTTCTTGTTTAAGTTTGGCCCAGTATCAAAGAGTTTAAAAAAATGCAAATGAAGGAAATCCATAACCAAACCTAAGCCCCAGGCTCCTGAAATCTTTGAGTTGAAGTTCTCAAACTTCACATAAGGACTTGGATGTTTCCTATCTAAAATCAAATTGCTTCCATCAAATCCCTCCCATCCCACCTGTCTAGACAAGGCCTGCAGAGCAGAAATTCATTCTGTCCTACACAAAATTACTGTCCTGTTCTTTTCCATATTGTCTTGGTTTGAAAGACAGGTACCTGCCAGCAAAAGCTGGAATCTCCCTTTGAATAGAGAATGTAAACCCCCTCCCTCAGATTATTATAATTTTGCAATTGGAGGCTCTCAGGCAAAGATTTGGGAGTGGGAATAACAGTTCTTTACTAGGAATATTAGACAAAGCAAAGACAAATACAAATGTAATAGCACTAAGAGACAAGCAAAAACAAAGAAACAACAAAACCTCAGAAAATGCCCTGACAGAGTCAGGGATGTGACCTGACACCCTGGGTATCAGGGCGGTGAAAGCAGTCCAGATGAAATCCTCCTTGAGCAGTAAATGCAGTTCTATGAAGTGAAATAGTCCTGTATGAAAGTCCAATGGTGAGGAAAAATGTGTTCAGTCTTCCTCTGGAGAGAAATCCAGTGGAGAGAGAGAAAACAAGCAGGGTCCCCTGGTACTCCAGTCCTTTCGGAGCGGTGTCCTCGGACCAAACTGCTGTTCACTGCTGTTCCACCCGGAGAAACCTGCTGCCTCCTTTGTTTAAGTCAAGTATCCATAAAGTACCCAGCAATTAGTTACCTAGCAAACCATCAGGAAAAAATTCCACAAACACAAAAGAAACAGATCCAACCCCCAACACATATACACACCAACTTGCACCTAAATTCTCTGCCAGGTCATTCCCCCTTGCTATTTTCAACGTCTGTGTGTCACCTCATGGAAGCACTCATGATGCATGTGGGTAGAAGAAAGCAAACAGTGTGACTGACATGGACTTCCCCTGAGCAGGGTTCAATCCCAACCTTTACCATAAATTGGTCTACTGGTCATGACTAAGTATCATTGGGTCTTGGAGTCCAATACTTAGGGAATAACAATAATCTTCTTATCCTTTGTCCAATATTTCTGTTCATGTTTTAAGTTTTGACGGTTGAAGATTGGCTTGGTGAAAGGGCATTTGTATACGAGAAACCAAAATCTAAATATTTCAGTGACAGAAAGATGATCTGTCAGAGCTGTTTGCATGTTTGCTCAATCCTTCTTAATTATTTTCTTCTGAAGTAGTACAAGAGTATGAGGATGCAGTTTTATGGCATCTGAATAAGGGCCTGCTGTCCTTAAAAAATGATTGCTTTATGTGCAAATTGACATAATGTCAGTGCCTACTTATCTCTGTTCTTCTCTCAAAGTAGATACTGAAATACTGTTTCTGTGTATTTAAAAAATTTTGTTTATTGGAAAATTAAGGTACAGTTTTTCCAGAAAGAAAGCACTTTTAAACAAAAATGATATATGAGAAAGAACTTGACCTCTACACAAATATCCTTGTCTCCATCTAGCTTCGATAAAGTGAGTGGAAAGCTTCTAAGGAGAGCTGAGTTGGATGCTCTTGTGTGTAAACCAAGATATATGGCCTCATAACTTTTCCTCAGCATGTCTTATTTATTCAGTGAATTCCATTGTCTCTTTCTACAGGGACCCTTGCAATCTCCTTTGTCAATAATGCCAGTCATCAAATCCCAATGGCCAAATTGCCACAACCATAATTGTCACCTTCTTTTTGCTTTGCTGTGCTTCCTCACCTGCCAGTATCAATATATTTAAGATATAGCCTATAAAAATAACCAGGTAGCATGCAGAGAATAACCAAGTACTCCTTCTGCTTCTCTTGTTTTTACTTCTGTTCTCTCTTTTTTATCTGACTTTGCTACATAAAATCCCAGTGATGAATTATAGAATAGCTTGGATTGGGAGGAGCCTCAAAGCATCTCATTCCAAACCCCTAGCCACGGGCAGGGACAATTTTCACTAGACCAGGTTGCTCAAAGCGCCATCCAGCCTGGCCTTGAACACTTCTGGAGATGGGGTATCCACAACTTCTCTGGGGAATCTGTGCCAATCTCTCTCAACCCCAATAGTCAAGAATTTCTTCCTTGTAGCTAACCCTATCCTCTCTAACTTTAAAGTCATTGCCTCTTGTTCTATCACCACATGCCCTTCAATAACAAGTCTCTCTCCAGATCTCTTGTAAGACCCATTTAGGTTCTCAAAGGCTGCTCTCTGGTGCATTCTCTTTTCCAGGCTGAAAAGCCCCAACACTCTCAGCACTCTCCTAGAGGTGCTCCAGCCTTCTGACCATCTTTGTGACCCTCCTCTTGACTCACTCCAGCAGGCCAACATCCTTCTTATGTTGGGGGCTCCAGAGATGGATGCAGCACTTCAGGTGAGCTCTCATGAAATCTCTCTTGACCTGCTGGCCACACTTCTTTTGATTCAGCCCAGGATACTGTTGGCTTTCTGGGCTGCAAGTGCACATTGCCAGATCACCTTGAACTTCTTGTCAACCAGCACCCTCAATTCCTTCCCCTCAGGGCTGCTCTTGACCCATTGTCCATCCAGCCAGTATTAGAAGCTAGGTGTTCAACTGAAGCAGAATCCAGTCAGTCAGGCAAGGGATTCCTTTTTTTTTTTTAAGTGCCCAGCATATTTTGAAGGAAGAGTTTAGGATAATGACTACTGATGTTGTTACCATACAGGGGAAGATGAATTGTTATCTGTGTCTTGCAGTTATATTTTTCTACATTGCAAACAAGAGCAAAGAATGTGTATGTATGTTGTGTGGTACAATAACTGCACAATCAATTACCTGCTCCTTGCGTTTCAAATGATAGGCAATTGTTGCACACCCACTCCTTTGTGTCTGATTGCTCAATTCATTTACTTAATTAATTTAGGCAGAAGAGTCCTTGATGGTTCCAGCTGTCTGGCTTTCTAGGCTAGAGCTGTGGGCAATCAATTAGCTCCACCAGTCTGAAAAGTAGAAGGGCATGCTTGCATCCTTCCAACCCTACTTATAAGGGTGGTGCAAGCCATTTACCATAGAATATGACTCCCAGCCAGACCATTCTGATCTCTCTCCAAAACCATACTTCCTTCCAGGGATCTGAGAGTTATTTCTCTTATCTGTAGTAAGAGCAGAGAGTGTATAGAAACTAAGGTGAAATGACCGAAATGTGCCATGCAAAGGTGTGTGCAGCAGCTTAGATGAGGTGGCTGCTTATGGGAGCATCCTGACTTGCAGGGTGACCCAAAGAATATCCTGAGTTGGAAGGGACCCACAAGGATCATCAAGTTCAACTCATGGTACTTCATAAGGCAATCCCAAGAAGCACTTCATGTGCCTGAGAGCATTTTCCAAATGCTTCTTGAGCTCTGTCAGACTTGGTGCTGTGACCCCTTCGCTGGGGAGCCTGTTCCAGCCCCCAATGACCCTGTTGGTGAAGAACCTTTTCCTAATATCCAACCTAAAGGTCTTCTGACACAACTTCAGGCCACTCTCTTGGGTCCTGTCATTTGTTACCAGAGATGAGATCAGTGCCTGTGCCTCTGTTTCCCCTTCTGAGGAAGATGTGGACCACAATAAATTCTCCTCTCACTCTCCTCTTGAAGGAGCAATAGGAGCTAAAATGCATTAGAGTGATCCCTGAAGGGCTTTCCATCCCCTGAGTCACATTTCCTAGCCAAGCCTGACCACACCAGGACCTGTGCTTAGATTGACCTGGCATGAGGTAGAAATTTACCACTCCTGCATTGAAGAACATGAAAACTTTTTCTGAGAGATATGGCAAAACTTTATGGAGATGTTGAGGAATAGCTGGTCCCAAGCTAAAGAACCACTGTTAACAGGTTCTCCATTTCTAAGGCTGCTCCAGAGCTCTGGATGAGGATGACCACAACAGTTCACTTGTGTGCCAGTGTCCAGAGAAGGGCAACAAGACTGGTGAAGGGCTTGGAACACAAAGCCTATGAGGAATGACTGGGGGAGCTGGGGTTGTTTAGCCTGGAGAAAAGGAGACTCAGGGGTGACCTTTATCACTCTCTACAACATCCTGAAAGGTGGTTGCAGTCAGGTGGGGGTTGGTCTCTTTCTCCAGGCAGCAACTGACAGAACCAGAGGAGACAGTCTCAAGCTGGGTCAGGGGAGATATAGGTTGGATATTAGGAAAAAGTTTTTCACAGAAAAAGTGATAAAGATCTGGAATGGCCTCCCCAGGATGGTGGAGTCACCACCCCTGGATGTGTTTAAAAAAAGACTGGATGTGGCACTCGATGCCAGGGTTTAGTTGAGGTGTTAGGGCATGGGTTGGGCTCAATGATCTTGATGGTCTCTTCCAACCTTGTAATTCTGTGAATTCTGTGAGTGCAGAGTGAGCATATTGGGTCCATGCTGAGGGGCAGCAGTGGGGCTGCAGGGCCCTCTGTGGGGAGAGGTTGGGGATGCCCTAAGCCAGACACAGCTGGGTCCAGCCAGCTCCAGCAACCCCTCCACAGGGCACGGCTTAGCCCCTCAACCAGGCTGGAAGCATTGGGGGAAAACAGGTTCCAGAAAGGGCCAAAGGTGGCAGGGGGAGAGAGGAAGGGAGGTGAGGAGGGTTCTCCACAGAGACCCTGAGGAAGGCTGGAGGAGGAGAAGGACAGGAGGGGCTGCAGACTGGAGCAGAGACCCACCCCTACAGCCCAGGGGATATTTCCTGCAGGAGCTGAGGCTGTGGAGAGTCCAGTGGGAGCAGCTGTCCCTGAAGAGCTGCAGCCTGGGGAAGGGCCCATGCCAGGGCAGGGAGACCCTTAGCCAAAGTTAATCCACTGCAGAAGGAAAGTGGGGGAAAGTCTGGAGAGCAGGCTTATACCGAATACCAGTTGTGTCATTATGTCACAACAGGCTTGTGTCAGCTGCAAGAAAGTGTCATAACAGGTCCTGACATGTCTCTTGCTGACAAGGAAACCCTGGTGGAATCTCCTGCAAGATTTCTTTGCTGCAGTCTGGCTGTACACATGACAGGCTGGGGAGTGGGTGCTAAATTGATCCCACCTCATCACAATCACATAACTTCCTTTAAGCATCTAGACTGACTTGATTTGGGCCTTGGTGATCCCAGGGTACATGAGAAGATGGTTCAGGGAATTTAGGTACCTACAGAGGGCAAGTCATCATAGGTGTGAGCTATCTTGCCCTTTGGAAATGCCTGTCTCCACTGATTATAGAGGACCTACAGTCTAGATAGGGTTGAATCTGGGCTACCTTGTGAAAACAGGAGTGGAAGGCCATTTGGGACTTATTCTCAACAAAGGGGACCCTATGTACATCTCTTTATAGCCTTGACTGATTCATAACAACTTAGCCCTAGCAGATAAAGGACTGTATGAAGACTGGAATATTAAAGGAAAAAAAATAAAGAATTTGAAAGTGTCAGCATTTCCACAGAATTTCTGGCTGGTTGATGGGAAGGAGTCCTACAATAGCAACTCAGTATTGCAGACATTCATTGCATGAAACTTTAAAATTTCAGCAAGAGATTTGGCATAGCAGTGTCACAGCCCTCAGACATTGTGACAAGGTAATACCTCCCACTTTGAAGAGAAAAGCCTCAGATCCTTTGTGATGCTTTTTGGAGATTAATGCTTCAGAATTTCTGTAGCGGTGGGAGACCAATATCCTATGGCAATTCTTTACTTGATCAGTCCAATCTCTTTAAGTGTGTGTATTTGATAATCTTTTTTGATTTGAGTTGGTTGCTAACAGCCCATGGCTGTGTGGAGAACACCTTACAATTATCCAGCACCTTTCATCTGGAAGCCTTAGGGCTTTGCACATATTAATATTATATTAATAATTAATTGTGTTAATAGTAACGCCTCTTCCTTTTTCAATATGGGAATTGAGATTCAGAAAGGCTACTGAGTTTTTAACCAAGGATATCTAAAGTTGGGTCCTGTTTAGATGAAGAAAATCAGTGGTGCGTTAATTACTGCATAATTGTGTTGCTGGAGACACCCAGTGAAGACAGACAGCTCCAGGACTAAACAAAGGAGTTGTTTTACTGGACTAATATAACTAATGTCAAAAAACCACAGGTTTCTGCCTACTTTTCCCATCTGAGTATGTGCCTAAATAGTCAGAGGTTGAGATCATCCACATGCTCCAGTGAAGCTGATAAGACAGAGCAAATTCCATAGTCATAAGCCTAACTTGGGGCTAAGCGAGCACTGTATTAAAGTGGCTGCTAATGATAGTAAAGCACCGATTACTGACACACAATTATCCTTGGATCAGTGAGGATCCCCTGCAGTGGTGACTTCTGTCTGCCCCCCTGCAAATCTGCTAGGAGCTCCAGCACAGGCACCTGAGGAAGAGGGGAATGGTGGACTTTCAGTTTATTGTTCCAAGGATAAAAGCCCTTAGGCACCTGTGAGGAAAGCTTAGCAACAAAGCATTAAGCATGCACCCAAGCACCCTTTGAATAGGCAGTCATGAATAGAAGTGTAATTTGAGGGTGAGGGGGAGAGGGTGAGGTTCCAAGTACAAACCACTGCCAAGGGCACTGCGGAAAAACCCTCAAACAAGCAAGCCAGGCTGGTCTCCTTAGCCGAGCCAAGAGAGTGTTGGTGAGAGAGAAAGTCCTGGTCATATTGCTTGATGCAACAGCACCTAGAGAATGTGAAGTGTTCCTGAAGTGCTATGTATTTATTTTTTTATTCCCACCCACTCAGTATTGTATCTGACACCAGTTCAAACAGACATTGTGGCATGTCTTTATGCTGTCTGTCCCTTTAAGAATTTGTCTGTGCATACCCCATAATCTTCCCCTTCCCAAGCAGTCCTGTGGTGTGTGTGGCTAAGCAGCACATGATTGTAATAGGTTAAAGAGAGTAATTAACAGAGACCACATCAGAGCTCTTGCAAAACATACAATGTGTTTATTCAGCATCGTGTCGGCTAATTCCTAATGAAAGGGCACTGCACAGCAGAGTGCAGGACCCCAGTGGTCAGAAATAGTTCCACTTAAATGTTATTTACCTATAAAGAGCTCAGTTCTAATTAGGGGCGTGGGAGCCAGCAAGGGTGAAATCAAATCCTTGTCCCAACCATATCCTCCATGCTAGTGCCTAAAAAAGTCTTTGAATAGGCACACAAATGCTCAGTTGCTTTTGATTTGTATGCTTTTCCGCTCCTCTAAACTTCCTGCTTTTGCCTGGGACTGGAAGTATAACAGAATGAAAGATCATGACAAGATTTGGCTCTGTGGTATTTGTAGAAACCTCATGCATACACACAAAATTTAAAATTGCCTGATCTTACAAGATGCTGTAGAACGCTGAGAGCTAAACAAACTTTGTTTCCTTGTTCTAGGCTGGAGGCAGTAGAAGCTAAAACCTCCTTTGTTTTGCACAATATATTAGCAGTCTATTTATGGTACTTACAAGGATGCTGCATCATATGGAATCTCCCCATTACATTTTTTTTTCATAAATATTTATTCCCCCAGCATCCCAGTAAATGAGAGGAATGTTATTATCTCCTATCAGAAACAGGGAACAGAGATTCATAAAAATGTTAAAATACTTACGAGATGCAGACAACCTTAAAGGCACCCTGGTGGTCTTGAAAATTAGGTTTAGCTGGCTAAAGGCTTTGACTCTCAAGAGCAGCATCTTTACACGGGGACAAGTAAATGGTTTTAGCACCTGACTACCCCCTTGCTCCTCTGCTGGACATGCACACTCAGACCACTGAAATGGAGAAGTCTTAACATTCCAGCTCATGTTAATGTGCTTCTGCTCCAGAGATAGTCACCCTTCAAGGAAGAATCTGGGCACGGCAGATCTCTCCGGTTATTCTGGGAGAGATGGAGTTTTGGAGAAGGGTCACGTTCCTACAGGGAACCAGGGTGGAAAGGAATAGGTAAAGATGGCTTCACCCCACTGCTGGCTTCAGTCAGTTTGGTGCTACCTGCCTGGATCCTGTTGCTGGCTGCACTGAGCCTTCTATTTCTAAGACAGACCTTGAGGGTCTAAGCATGCGATTTCTCTGGGGAATGACCTAATCGAAATGGATCCACCTGTTCCTACAGGATTTATCCGTGCAGATGAATCCTGAGAGCAGGGCAGGGTGATGAGAGTCATCTGCCAACTGCTTGTAATCCTCAGGGTGAGAATCCTTGGGCCAGACAAAAGTGGAGGGCTCTTCCAAGCTGTCTGGAAATTTGGCAGGATGATGACAGAAGTAATGAAAAATGTACCAATTTGTGCTTGCACTTCAGACATACCTTTGAGCATGTTCATCAAAAGGTTCATGAACCAGGGTTTGAAGAACACTTTTTTGTCCTGTAATCTGATAATTTCCCTTTTATAAGCTTTTCATTGTGTTTCTTTTCTGTGTTAGAGACAGGAATGTGTGAATCCTGTCAGTTCTCCTTCCCAGGATACTGCATGAACTTTCTCTTCAGTTAGTTACAAACCAGGCTGGTTCACCCCCAGGTTTCACTTTGAATGTTTGAGTTTGAACAATCCTAGAATCTCAGCACAAAGTCATATGCAAATGAAAGTGTAAACTGGTGTGAGTTAGCCAGTATTTTGTTCATGCAATGACATTCATGAGTGTCTGGGAGTCTGTGCATGCATTGGTTGTCCCAAACCACTCTCTGTGCACTAAGTACAATATCTTCTAACTCCCCCCAGTCCCTTATGACCACTGAGTCAGTTTAAACCCAGCCCAAATTGGCTACATGAAAAATGTCAAGTAGTAAACTGCAATGGGACTGGCTAACCCTGTAGGGATTTATCTGTTTAACCTGAGAGTTCCCAAACTCCCACTTGGAACCCTTATGTGTGCCCAGGAGGATCTTTCTGAAGAGAGATTAATGACAAGCCCCCATCCTGTCCTCTGTGGTGATACAGAATTAGGTGTCAGCCACCTAAATTCTTCCTACAGTCTTAAAAAATGCCATCAAGGGAGATGAAATGTTGGTGTGAGAGTTAGAGCCATTCCTGTAATCTCATATCCAGGTAGGGAGAGATGGGATGTGGCCTGGTCTCCCCCTTACTCTGTCTCTTTTGCAAGGTTGGATGCAGAGCATCCCGACCTCAAGGAACTCCAGAAAGATGATACTACACACACATCCCCACCACCAAAAAAAAAAAAAAAANAAAAAAAAAAGCAAACCCACATTTAAAGAAGTGGCAATGTCCAATTGTAGCCTCTTCCTCTCTGTCAATCTAAGCAGTTCAAATGTTTCTCAGTTTTCTCAGGTAGCAACTTGACATGTGTTCTTTTACCCTTGCCTCCAAGAGCGTCACCCCTGGAGCAGAGTCCAGACCATGAGGAAATGCATCCATCTTCCCACACTTGCCAGTTTGCAGCAAAGTAAGTTTTCTTTCGTTGCAGCAATGAAACTTTAATGCAGCAACTTCAGCTGCAAATGCTTTGACCAGAAGGGGCACAGACAACCTGAGGATGAGCATCTGACAGTTTTCTGTGCATTTCTGGCATGTCTGAGCATTTCTAGCACCAAACCCCTTAAAACTTTCCTGTTACTTTTTTTTATGTGGGTGGGATTTTTTTTTTTTTTTTNTTTATTCTGGAATAGTTTGCATCTGATTACCAACTAATTTGTCTCGGGCTGGCAATTTTAAATTTTTTTAAATTTTGTTATTTTTTTAGAAGATCCCATTTATTGTAAGTAGACACATGGAAATCTGTCAGCAATGTGTAAGTAAGAAGGACTTCAAGAACTTGCAAACTGTAAGCCAGAGGGACAGAGGTTTGAGTTACATATAGAAAACCTCTGCCAAATTTCTCTTATATGAAAAACCCATATTTACACAGGACAAGAGAAATGTGTAGTTAGTGGATGTGTCTGTGTGGATTCCAGGGGGATTTTGGGTGTATATCTCCAGGTTCTTATGAACCTGCACTTAAGACATTAATTTTAATTAAGCTATAAATTATAGATATTTAAAGTTGTCACTTCTAAGTGAACACACCAGCACTTTTTACACACATTTTTTGGTATTGAGAGTTGTCAAATGTTGCAGCAATATTGCAATTGTTCCTTTTTGTTAACCATTATCTGAAAATTACTGTCTGAGACTTCTTATTATGCCATAGGAAGAGATTATGTTGCAGGAGTATGCAACAATGAAGTTGAATATTTTTTCTCTCAGGTATTTATGTTGCCATGGCTAGCACTGCTAAGCTCATCTGCTCATTTTTTTTTTCCTCCAAAAATCAGTTACTCCAAACACTTTTTCCCCCCATACCCTGCCATCAATAATAAAAGGAAAAAAATGAACATCATAAAAATTCCTGTTTTGATTTTCTTCTGAGTTAAAGCTTTATTTCCTCTTCCTTTGCTCCCCTCTAGCTTTCAGGAGCCTCTCAGCACAGAATCACTGTGAAGGGCACACAGTTTCTCCTGATGTAAGAGCCATGGAGCCAGCCAAAATGACATTCTTCAAAGCCAAGTGGAAAGAGAACGGCTTTGAAGCACAGGAGGAGATGAACATTCAATGTTTCCTTCCGCCCCTGTGGCTTTCAGTGAGGCACTCCCAATGATTTCTAAGGTATTATCTTTTCCTTTTGAGCTTCTTCATTGATTTATTTTTTTCCATCCCATTTGTAATGTGAAAACTAAGTTCTGTCATGGACTTTCTCTAAAACATATACAGAAGAGTGGATTATGATAAAGCCTTTTACTGTTTTAGTCCTGACTAAACAAGGGGTGATGATTTAGCCAGGAGTGAGCAGCAAGTCGTTCAATTTATCTCTTTGGCCATTAGTAATCAGGTTCTTTCTAGCCCTTCTTCTGCACATGCTCTTTGTTCTCCTAAAGGTGGTCTGCTTGAGAAGTATGAGACTGAGTGCCCTGTGGCACTTTTGCACTGCCAGGGCCTTTGGCTTGGTATTTCTACAACAAGCCCCCACAGATGTTGCACACAATATTTTGAACATTAAACTCCCTAAACAAGATTTTGGAAAAACAGCTATAAGCTTATAGCATTAGATCCTGGAGACCTCAGCTGAGGATTCCTGCAGGCCTTTATGCCCAACTAGTTAAGAAAAAGGATGAAAGAACAGAAGAAAGGAAACCACATCATCTCCATTTTATAGATACATTGCTCATATGTGAGAAATGCACAAGGAATGAATGGCAAGGTCTGAATCACCCATTAGGAGGACCAGTCCAGCAGTTGAAATAAAAACTTCCAGTTTCCATTTTTCCTTTTAGCTGGAATAAATCAAAGCAGCAATGGAAAGCACAGGCACAATCTCAAAACTCTGTAATGGCCTCTGTTTGGAGAAGTAGGTATAGAAGTACTTGATTTTTCAAATGAAAATTCTGTTCTGCAGCTTAGCTCAGAAAGAGATAAACATCACTGTTCTGTGGAATTAAATTGTTCAAGAAAATAAAACAAAAACAAGTGAAAGTGATATTGTATTACACCAAGATAAAGTGAATTATCATGGGGCAGTGTGATCCAGGGGCCCAGACTGTGCAACTTCAGCTTAAATCAGCATGTTCTGTGGGTGCTCAGCACCTTCAAAAATCTATTCCCTCAGCATCTTTTTCCTTAATCAGAAGCCCTGGATCATTGCCAAACACTAAAATGTTAGGTTAGGCAAAAGAAAGTTAGTTAACTTGTTGAGTCAAGAGATTTCATGTAACTGCTCTAGAGGGAGGCCGTTTTGTTCTGAGGGTAAGCCAATGTTTAAGTGTACTTTTAGAATTTATATATATTTAATTAGGAATTAGAAACTCAATAAAGCAAAAGGAATGGGGGAACATTACAGCTTCCAGCATGTGCGAAATTATTTGAATTTTTTGAGAAAGGATGGAGATAGTCTGGAAAAAATATTTTCAAGACTGAAGAAAAAGCATTCTATCTCACTGATGAGGAGATATTGGTCTGTGAAACTGAAAATTCTCAGCTGCCTTTCTTCCACATCTAGAAAACTTCTGTGCTAAGATAGGTAAGGGCAGATTTTCTGCACAATTTAGCACAAGTTTTCTTTCTTTGGGCTGAAGGTCTCCCTCACCTAGAAAGTTTCCTCAAAATGGGATAGAGCCATTCCTTGTTCATCTTGAGGTATCTTTCAGCTCCAGAGTCCAAGTGCTTGATCTGCAAGTTTTCTCCTTCAGCACCCATGTGGACTACAAGGGAATCCCTGTGCATGTTGGATTGCTGGGACAGAAGATATAGAGAAAGTGATAATTTTACTCCTCATAGTTTTTTTTTGTGGCATAGTCCTCTCACAAGAAACTTCACATCAGGAATATGCCAAAATTCTAGGTTTACCTAAGCCTGGGTTTTTTTTTAAATGTTTGGTAAAAGAACCAGGGACTGTAGAAATATTTTGCTTTTTCTGGAAGAATTATTCTGTGAAAGGACCTAATAAAAGACTCACACAAAGTATCTCTACTTTTTTTCTTCAAAGCCCTCACTTAAGATATTTTGAAGGGGTTTAGATATTTTAAACTCAAATGAGGCAGAGATTTTAAACCTGATACCTCATTTTGTGGGTGAACAGTAGTGGACCATAGGTATCTTGGGCTAATGCTTTATCTTGCAACCCCACTGAAGGGCTTTCAATTTTATTTCAATATTTAAGTCTTCATTTACAGTTATATACATTTAGACTTACATTCAAGAGAGAATCACAACCAGTCATAAAAACTCTTGCCTGGAAAAGAGCACTGGTGGGTTCCAGCAGCTCTTCTTGTGACTTTTTAACCACAAAAGAGCACCACTTCAGAAAAAGTGGTGAACTTCTCAGTCAGCACCTCTTCTGAGAGAGAAGAAGCCTTTGACCCAGTGAACATGTCCCTTCTGCACTGCAGTGAGCTACCCTACTGTGGCAATGCCAAAACAGGATCCCTCATCACAGGGATGGTTTTGTGAACAGTGCCCATGTCTCTTTGTTTCTTTATCCTAATCTGAGCCAGAACAGCCTGATTTAGCAATGACAGGACAAACCCTTTGACACCTAATGAAACAGTTCCTTGACATTTCCATTTATCAGACTTGTGCATTTTATGAAGTGGTCACCTGATGTACAAAAACTGCCTTAAAAACACCCTGTAAATTAGAATAAACTTTGCCCATATCTATGGTAGCAGTTCCATGGTGGTGTTTTCTTTAAGCCTTCATGCCACAGCACTTTTTGTTTCATACTTGCAATCTCACTCAGCCAGGGATGAAAAGGAGTTAGGTGAAGAGCTACCTTCAGCCACAAAGCCCAGTGTAACTTTCCATAGTGAATTTTCTTTCCTTTCTCTGTTTTGGCATTGGCAATAATTTGGGAAACTGAAAAACAGAAAGTGAGAAAACCTACATAAACTGATTTTCATATTACTCCTCAGACTCTTGACTGAGCTTATCTTTCCATTTAATACTGCAGGATGTATTTCTGAAATAAAGAACCTGTATTGAAAGAAAACATGGAGTCAGTTAATAATTAAACAGCAGCAATTTGAAATACACCCATAGAGGGATCTACTAGATATCACAAGTCTTACATATTTCATAATTGCACAGGCAAGCTTTGTTTAATGAATGGTGATACTTGGGGGAAAAAATCATGTTAGGAATTGTTGTGAAAGGTTTTATTTTAATAAAAGAATGTATGATCACACAAGCTCTTATATTATTTCCCACACAGGCTCTTGCATACTTCTGGCAAAAGCATTACCTGTTTACATTTACTTTGTTTTCACTCCAGCAGCCTGTGACTAATCCTTGAATGCAAGTGCTAAGGTTGATTCTGTCGAAAATGGCTTTGGAGGGGTTTGCTGTTTGTTGACAATGATTGGGAACAAGAGAAAATTACTTCCTCTTAAATGTAGCATAAATAAAAGGGCATCAGAGGGGCTGTACAGGGTCAGCCTAAAGGGCTCTACAGCCCAGCCTCCTGTCTCTGAGGTTGGATAGGAGAAAAAAGGAAGAGTATAAGCTAGAAAAGAGAGTACAAACATGGTAAGTAAGCAGAGATGCCTCCATCCTATCTGCTTTCAAGGATTTTTGTCTCAGGCTTTCTTTGAGTAAGTAGTAGATTTCAGTAATGAGTATTATTCAAAGATGAAAGGTGGTACTAGCACTGAAGCTGACTATCTTGGCCTGATTTTCTAAAAGTTTCTCTGTACTTCAGCTGCTTTGTCATGCTGCAGTTTCCAAGCCCTTGCAGTGACCTCATGTTTGCTTAGTTTATCAGGGGGAAAAAAAGTAAAGATGTTACACATGCTACAATCCACTAAATTAACAGCTCCTTAGCGTAACATACCTGCACTTGTGCAAAGCTTTTGATACTCTCACAAAACATTCTTATCTCTAAACTGGAAAGACAGGGGTTTGATGGATGGATCACTTGATAGATAAAGATTTGGCTGGGTGGTTGCACTTGATTCCAAGCCAATGTCATGATGTCCAAGAGGAGAAAGGTGACATTCCTTGGGGTCAGTATTGGGACCAGTGCTGTTTAAAATCTTTGTTGGTGACATGGCCTGGGATCAAGTGCACCCTCAACAAGTTTGTTGATGTCACCCAGCTGTGTGGTGCAGTCAAGAGGCCAGAGGGAAGGGGCACCATCCAGAGGGACTTAGATAGGCTTGAGAGGTGGGACCTGTAAATCTCACGAAGTTCAGCGAGGCCAAGTGCAAGGTCCTGCCCCTGGGTCAGGGCAATCCCAAGCACAGATATGGGCTGGGTGAAAAATAGACTGAGAGTAGCCCTGAGGAGAAGGGCTTGAGGGTCTTGGCTGATGGGAAGTCCAACATGACCTGGCAATGTGCTCTGGCAGCCCAGAAAGCAAACACTGTCCTGGGCTGCAGCAAAACCAGTGTGGGCAGCAGGTCAAGGCAGATGATTTTCACTTCCACTGAGCTCTGCTGAGACCCTGCTGGGAGCGCTGTGCCAGCTCTGGGGCCCCCAGCATAAGAACATGGGACCTGCTGGGCCTACCAGAGCAAGTGCAGACGAGGGTCCTGCAGATGATCAGAGGGCTGGAACACCTTCTCTATGAAGACAGGCTGAAAGAGTTGGGGCTTTTCAGCCTGGGGAAGGAAAGGCTCTGGAGAGCCCTTAGACCAGCCTTCCAATACCTAAAGCGGGCTACAAGGAAGCTTGGAGAGAAAATTGCTTTGCAAGTACAGGTAGTAATAGAACAAAAGGGGAATGACTTTAAACTGGAAGAGGGTAGATTTAGATCAGATATAAAGAAGAAATTCTTCACTGTGAGGATGATGAGACACTGCAACAGGTTGCCCAAACCAGTTGTGGATACCCCATTCCTGAACATGTGAAGGCCAGGCTGGATGGGGTTTTGAGCAACTTTGTCTATTGGAAGGTGTCCCTGGACACAACAGGAAATTTGGGACTTGATGATCTTTAAAGCCCCTTTCAACCCAAACTATTCTATGATTCCCTGATTCTATGACTAACATAGCCCTGGGCTATGAATTAGAGTTGAGGAGGAGGAAAACCTTTGCTATTTCCAAACAAAAATATAATTAATATCTTTCTTATGGACTACGAAGTTAAAAAACAAAACAATATTTTTCATATTTTAAAGAATAGAAATATTTTGGTAGAAAAAGAAAAGCATATATGAGCTGAACTTCAATCATGCTTTCAGGGTTTCTATGCTCCCAGTTTCCTGTTAGCCCTGGAGAGTGGTCTCCTCTTGCCATCAAGATCTCTGAACAAAGTTCACTTTTAAGGACTTCTGCTTTGCTTTAGTAGTGCCGACACCCAAACCCTCAGATGTTGCAGGAGATTGGTGGTCTCCCAAAGCTGTGAGGCTGGTGGCAGTCTGAGAGCTTAAAGATCCCAAAGCTAAGGAGGGCATCCACCAAAGCTCCTCCCCACATGTGCAACCAAAGAATTCAACTCTGTAAGAGAGCAGAGTCCTTGCTTTCAAACCTGTGTTTTAACCATCTGGTTTTTGACTAATATTTAGGTTCTGCTATCTTTATATCAATAATGCTTTTCTTTGGCCAAATTTCAGCCATCTTCCTTGAGAGGACACCGTTTCTAAAGAAGACTCTAAATTTGTACCTCTGGTTGTGTGGATCACTTGCACACCCATATGTATGTCTGGTTGTAGGTTTGTCTCCTACATGCTCTTAGCAGAAGGGTATATGGAGACAGGCTTTATGTCTTTGCAGTCACTCATTAAGGACCCAGTTAATGCTTCAGAATATGAGACCAGGAGAGCAAAAGACCAAAAGGCCGCTCTGATTTGAGGAATGTACATACTGTTAAAGAACAATCGGAACAGAGATGCAAAATACTTGCTCCCATTGAATGCCAATTTGCTATAAGATAGATCTCTTATTTCAAGCTTTAATGTAATGGCTAGCAGTAGTCTGGAAAGCAAAAACTGTATTTGGTTAATTTGCTAATTAGCATGTTTGTGTTTTCCTTAATTTTATGATCTTAGAACTTAAATACATCTTTTTTGCTACTTTGCTTTTTTTGCTAGTATGAAATGGCACAGTCAGAAGCAATTAAGAACATGCTGATTTAGGACTGTATTTTACTCTGACACTGATCTTTGACATGACTTAGCTACTTTTTTCTCCTATAATAGTGTTCCATGGCTTTTGTTGAAATGGTGTTTTGAGAGCTAGGGTGTGGAAAATGTTATGGAAGAACTGAGAGTCTGACTAATCTCTCTCAAAGAGAGCGGGCAGGATTCCTGGATTCTGCCCTTGCCCTGCCTTGCTGCCGTGTGTGAACTTGGCTGGATCCAGCTGATCTTTAACTTAGTTACAATACTAGAATTATAATTTAATGAAAACCTCCCAAATAAAAAAAATATGTTGTTTATAAAAGCATCTACCTCATTCACTCTCTTAGCTCTTTTGTTAGCCTACTTCACCCTCCACTGTTGGCCCAGGAATATCTACACACAAACCTTTTAGCCATACGAGCTTCTCAGGTGGTGACAATGCTTTCTGTGTCTATTGTGTGTAAAGATAATTACTTCCAGAGACATTGGATTTCCTGGCCCAGAAGGTGTTTGTGGTTGTAGTAACAAAAGAGTTAAAGCACAGCAGTAACAGTGGGGCTCAGAAAGCATCTCAGTAACAGCAAAAACACTCTGTACTTTGGAAATCTTCTTTTCCCTTTTTTTATCAAAATGTGATTTTAACTACATCCTTTCCTTGACAGCTCACCCTGCCCAGAATCTTTTAACCATGTAGTATAGGGGTCTGATACAAAACTCATTTAAATCAATAGAGATGCCTGCAGACCCTTCTGATTCTGGGTTTAGAGGGCTGCAATGTATGTGGCTCTTGCTTCAACATTTTAGCCCATCTTGCTTTGCTGTAGATGGTTTTTAAGCAAAGCAGATTAGGTCAATCCTAATAATGTCTTTTGTCTCTTCTGTCTCTCTTCTTTGATGTATGGCTAGGCAAAGTAAAAATGTACTGTGTGCAGCTTCTGGAGTGGCAGTATTGCAGTGATTTACACTGCTGTCAATCCTAGCTGAGCAGAGTCCAGGTAGAGGAGATTAAATTAGCTATAAATGAGGAAAGGATGTGTTAGTGGCAGAGGTTTTATCTGTGATTTGAGCTGCTTAGAGTTCATTTTGGCAGCTCTCCTGTGCAGTCTCAGGCAAAAACATTTTGGATGGGACCTGAAAAGCTACTTACTTGCTTAAGTTCCAAAGGCAGATCCCCAAAGTGATATACAGATTTTTAAAACTGCAATGGTACTTTATAGTACAGAGATGCCTACTTTTTTCCATATAGGCTTGCCAAAATGCCTCAGGTCACATGTGCTCATACTGTAGATGTCCACAGGTGCCTTGCAATGAGAGGAAGTGCTGATAATACATAACATCAGGTAACACAAAGGAACCTGCCTCTCCCTGAGAGAGGAGTAAGTCAACTCATCTGGACCTGGAGACAGTATAGAATAGCAGGACAGCAGATGAGGTATGGTAACTTTTTAATTTACTATAATTTCATTAAATTCTCAGGGAAAAAAAGGACAAGGAAACAAACAAACAAACAAAATCCCAAACAAGGCAAACCTTTCAAGACTGAGGTAACCTCATCTGTCTGCATCAATAACTGCCTTAATTTTTAGAGGTTCTGAGCACTTGCCACCCAGGTGGTACCTATATCCTAGAACTGGAGGATGCTTTGTCCTCCCAAGATGTTATAGTTACAGGTGCCATTTTTACTCCTTGAAATATCTGGCATGACTTGACAGTTTGACCTTTTTTATTTAACCTTATCACATTTTCAACATTTTTCTTTCACTTGGATGTGGTTTTCTTTAGTATGTAACTTTCTTAGAAGTTGAATTTTTTTTTTTTATCATCACCGCTTGCAATTTCTTATCCTCAGAAAACTCAGCTTTGAAAAGAATGGGTACTCCATTTCAAGTAGTGCCTGTTCCTGAGTAGTCTTTCAGAAAACAGGGGGGTTGCTCTGAGAGTAGAGCACTGCCCTTTGGGCCTAGGTACAAAGCCTCCATCAGGAGCAGTGGTTTCAGTCTACATAGAAGGAGGGAGCTGAGACAGGGCCATGATCCCAAAGACAATTGAAAAGTAGGAGTAGGACCTCACACCTGGGGTGGAGACATGAGTAAAAGAACTCTTGGCCAAACGGGCTCCAACATAGGTGTGGAAAGATAAATTAGTGGTGTTACAGTGCTGTCTCAGATGTTCTTTAAAGAAGTTCTGGGAATAATTTCTATGAAAGACATTCACCCACAGGGCACAGTGAAATTGCTGATTTGGGAAATAGGGATGATTCACTTATGTAAGAGACGCCCATACTATTAGCATAGAAGATGCACTGCTTATCGTAGCTTTTTAGTGGCATTGTGCCTAATTAATTCATGACACCTTAATTAATAAGTATACAAAGAAATATCCCCACATGACCTAAGCATTATGGAGGAGATTGTGCCCTACAGACTCTGTCTAATGTTGGTGTGGAAGAACATTCCCAGTTTCTATAGGAGTTCAAAGTGTATGAATTTTAATTCTAACTGGGATTATTTTTTCCTAAGGGTGATTTGAAACTACCAGACTGAGGACCTGAAACCAAATAGTGTTCAAAGACAAAAGTATCCTCAAATTCTGAAGATTATTCATTCTACACCCTGGCTTAACAGATGGTTTCCATCACTGTAAAGGGCCACACTGAAACCCAGAGCAGAAAATTTTCTCTGAACATCAGCCAAGTGGTATCAAGATATTTGTATCTGAATACCTGGATGTACTGGTGGAAAAAGCCACGAGATGCTAAAGAATTTCTTACCTCTTAACAGCTTCATAGCCATGGGGGAAAAGAAAGTTCTATTTCATTAGGCTAAAAGCACTTAATAACATCAATTTAGGAGATGTTTCAAGTGCAGATGAGACAGGAGAAGTCATGGACTTGGAAGTCACAAGATCATGAAGACTTTTTAAAAATGTGATGAGGACAGTGGGGATAAGTATCTACAAGATGAAGGTTAGACATCACTGCTGATATTTTTGGCTGGTTCTGCTCTCAAATGCATCTGATTTGCATCACGAGCCCCCTGCTTCCCAAAGTGAGAACTATGGAACATTACTTTTAAATCTCAGTATCAATCACTGAAATATTTGCTAAACCACCATTTTATGATTAAGATGTGTACATTAAACTTAAGTGGTCTTAAATACATAATTTATCATTGTGTTTTAAAATATCGACATAAATATTTTACTATTTTGTGCATTAGATGCTTAACAGCCCCTCAGCAATGTGAGGACTGAGATGTCACCTTGGAGATCTGTAAGTTCTTCTAGCTCATGTTTCTGACTGTGCCTAGAATGACAAATCTCAACCTTATTCTGGGTAAGTTAAGGTTCTTGCCTGAATTCTGGAGTAAATTTTCAGCAAATCTAGCCATAGTTATGATACAGTAGGAAAATCAGACTATTTGGTTTTGAACTAAGGACAACAGTTCTGGGTAGGCTTTGATGCGCATCTCTGAGTGCATTGAATTCAGAGCAAAACTTCAGAGACGTGAACTCAAACCATCTGAAAACATCAGGTATGAAAGGCTCTTTGGGTGAGATTTGATTATTTTTCCTATTTACAAGACATTTGGTATATTTTTGTGTATTTGGTTAGTGTACTCAAAGTAAGGGAAAACAAATTATTTTGTTCTCCAGGGATTCTCTTGAACCCTTTTGAATTCTCCATCCAGGCTCAGGATTTTAGTTTCTATCCCTCAGGCTAAGGAAGATTGGATAGTTCATCCATGGAATGTATTAATTCCACTTCTTAATCATCCAGAGCAATCACTACAGGTTGTGCAACACAGAGCACTCCTTTTTTCTTCAGGGCCTGTGCTTCCTGACAGCCAAGGAGAGAGCAAGGCTGCAAATTAAATCCTGGTCCCCCTGTACGGAGGTGCTATCTCTTACCTGAAAATAAGAGCTCACTTTGGCATGCTTTATGATCACAAGTAGGAGGCAATAACTTAGAAGTAAGACCAACAGAAAATACTGAGGTACAAAAGTTTCTTTTGTGTCTATCGGGAGAGGGTAGAAAAAGACACTTTGGATGAGGACTCCAAAAATGTGGGCTCCATCCTGGCACCAGTACAAAATTCCCATATTGCCATGGGCAAGTGACTTTGAAATTCAATTCTCAGTTTTCAAAATGGGGGTAATAAAGTCTCATAGAAAAGTTGGAAGGATAACTCCATTAATATTTATGATGTGCTTAGGTACTCCAGTGCCAGGAACCTTTAGAGCTATCTACCCTACTAAAGGACACTCAAGTTCATGGTTATTTTGGTGAGGACACACACCAGAATGCCAACAGGAATTTGGCACTGTCTTTTTTGAAATTAGTTGAAAAAATTGAATAATTGCCTTTTGAAAAATGCAGTTATATCAGCACTTGCCTTCATTCTAAACAAAGGTAAAAAGTTGAACTAGATGCACCTTATGTAACTGGCTGTTACACGATGTACCACAGTCTTCCAAGGATGTGACTACTGCCTCCTGGGAGGTGTGGTTCCATGACAAATAAGTTTATGTGGAATAACATGATTATAAATGATCATGTTCCATGGATGCCACAAAGCCCTTCAGTCATTCAACTGCATGTAGGCACTGAGATTATTTTAAAGACACTATTTTTATGGATATTCTCAGTTCAGCTGAAGAAAGAACAGAGACAATTTCTCACAGGCTAAGCATGGGAATCTTAGATGAAAAGAATTCAAACAATTATTATCTCTCTTTCTATAACCATTGTTTATAGATATAGTTTACTAGGAGTACCATTCATAGCACACCAATAGTGTTAGAAGTTTTCACCTGAAGACCAATCAGGTCTTAAGTCCACTACTATCCCTATAAGAATTGTAACTTTCTTAATACTATGCTCTATAATAAAGTGTCTCTCATGCCTTCTACATCATGGAATCAATACTAATTACTCCAGCATCAGGGGAACCCCTGCGCCGTCACTATTTTATTTTGAGTTTCTTGTTAGAGTGTTATACCAAAATGGCCTTACTGGCTTGTTTGCAGTCAGTTCCTTCCCATTGTAGGTTTACCTGATGCTAGAGGTACTATATGATCAGAAAATGTACATGTTGAGAAGGTTTTTTTTGAGTAGCTCTCAATCCTTTCACTAAGAGAGTTTTTTGAACCACTCAGCTTTTGGCATTGGGAACTTTACTTCTATCATATCAAGACCTGATTTGTAAAGATGAGATGAGATCAAAGAAAACTCTGTCTTCTTATGTCTGTACATTTGAACTAACACTCCACAGCAGGTGAGGGTACATTTGCCCCTGCCCTATGCTACCGAGAGATGTTATGAAATCACCCTGTATCTTTTAAATGTTTTATCACTGCTTGGAACAGTGCTGGGTCTTGTGTTTCAGCATGTTTATTTTCTGTGGGAACAGTGATCTGATTGCAGTGCACGTGTGTGGGTGGGTAGATTATAAATTACAGACTCTGAGCTCAGGTGCACATCTTGGGAGTGACTTTTAAATAGTTGCACGATTAACAAACCCTTCTCTGTGGAGTGGAGAGCAACTTCTCTCTTGGAGATCACTGCTTTACTTCAGAAATTATACCCCATGGAGCCTGCATGACTTGATGCTGGAGGGGAAATATTTGTTGTGTTATGAATGTGAAGCCAACAAACTAGTGAACTATGGGATGATTTACAGTCAACAGAGTTTGAGGGTAGAAAGAGGGGGAGCTTTACAGGAAATGTGTTCATAATTTTGGAGGGAGGTGGCATGCAGGAACGAATGAGACAGCCTTTTATGCATGGAGTGGTTTATGAAGGTCTTGTTGCCAGTTCCTTCTGGTTGTCCCTTGTCTGGAAGTGTCCTTAGCTGAGCAGCACATTTGTCTTTTACAAATTCTCCTTTTCCTTCAGTGCAAAGGCAGTGAGGTTGTTTTGAGCAGCCAGAAGCAGTGGATACAGAGTGCTCATGTGATGATTCAGGGTGGCACAGCTAGCTGCCCTGGAAAGCCAGCAATGAAGAGCCAGTAATTAGGCTGGATTCAGGGGAATTATATGACCTCACTCTTGGCTGCCCTGAGACAGGTACTGCAGTTTTTATGGAGATGGATGCCATATAAATATCTAGATAGATTAACGATCTAATGGAGGCTTTTTTGTCATTATGACATCTTGAAACTCACTACCACTGTTAGTCCATCTGTGTATGGATTGCAGACCCAGGCCAAGAAATACTTAAGCAGATGCTTAACTTTAATTTTAGAAGCAGGCCCATTGATTTCAAGGAGAATACTTGCATTTTTTTATTACTTAGCATGTGTTTAATGCTTTCCTAAACTTAGACCTAATCCAATAGTTTACATAAAAAAAAATGCCCAGCATGCCTCAAAATAAAAGGTTGGGGAAAAAGAAAAAGTGTAATGGTTTTAGTAATACAGAAAAAAAAAAAAAAAAGGCAGAATTCTGATCAATTCTCCTTTTTAAGTGATGTCACAATTTTGCTGCATAATCCAATTGGATTATTCAGATAAAACAGATACAGTCAAATTTCTGAAGTGTTTCTATTTAGTGTTCCAAGTATCAGTCTACAGCATATGTACCTGATTCTGGAAACCTTCTGTTTGTGGAACTTTAGTTGATTTTCACAGGCAATGTGTATGCTTCCTCCTCACAAAATGGAACCAAATATTTATTAGCAGTTGGAAATAGACCATTTATTTTTATATGTGACTTTCCACTGGCAGTGTTCATGGAGAAGGCACACATGGTATGTACTTCTTAAAAATCTTCTTTTGATACGGTTTGCTAGACCTCATTCATTTTAGAGTTGAAAAAATAAACAAATGAAGTGACCAAAACAAACTGGACTGAATTTAAAGGGTCAGTACTTCAGGGTAAATATAACCTCAAATGCAGACATGGTAGAAACATATTTGCATACAGAAGTTTGCCAGCATTAGTATTGCCAGAGGTGGCGTTAATGAAAAATAGATATATCCAGGTAAATGGCTTCCTAGAGGATATAAATTCAAACAGTGTTGATCTGAGAAATTGCAAGTTTAAAGGAAAATT
>WBNO01023367.1:0-14338 GCA_013400575.1 Peucedramus taeniatus
ATGATTTCTTTATCTCTGCTGGTGACACTCTTACTGCTGCAACCCAGCATTCTCTTGGCTTTAATTTCTTTGTCACAGGAGCCCACTGTTCACTCATATTGAGATGGTTGTCAACCAGACACTGTGATCCCTTTCCACAGAGCTGATCCCCAGCTAGGTAGATCCTAGCTGTGCTGCACTCCCAGACTCTGTTTTCCCAGATGCAAGACCTTATATTTGTCTTTAATGAACTTCATAAGGCTTTGCTGAAATATTTCAGAGCTTGAACTACCACAAACACACAGGATAGAAACATGCATGAAGAAAATGCAAAATGAGTGGCTAATTTGTTGACATTATTACCCAATTTGTCTGCTAGCACTTGTTTTCAAATATGATCCATTTTTCTGCAAAGTTAAAAACTGATGTTACTCAACTTCTGTAAATTGTTTCCACTAACCATGAATAGATTTCTCCTGCCACAATGAATAATTAAAAACTTAACAAACAAATGGGACTCTAACCAGAGATAACAATGAAACCTGGACTTTTTGTTAGGTCTACAACTGAAAGTAAACTAATTTGTCTTCATTTTGCAAAGCTCTGTAACAATAACATCCTTGTTTTGCTCCAACAGGAAAAATAATACTCCTAGAAACCAATTACTACAGGACATAAAACACACTTGTGGAGGTACTGCAGTTGTTGGAAATAAAATATCTTCAAATCCAAAACCATGGAGTATTTGATCCAGTATATACAATTCTTTACTAAATATTCACATTTTTGCATAGCACTAATGGGGAATAAAAAGATAGTAGTACTCTTGCTGCATGCAACTTTGTACCTCCATCTAACACATTGGAACAGCTTTGCCCAAGTTGCAGGGCCCAGTTTGTCAGCCTGAGCTGATCTGGTGAATATAAAAATGATGAAACACCAGAAGTGTCATTTAATATGTTCCTTCTTCACTGNTTTTTTTTTTTTTTTTTTTTTTTTTTTTTTGGGACATGACAGTAACCAAGAGATGAACTTCAAAGTACTCTTCATTACGCAATCAGGTCATATTTAGGCTTCATGACTATGTACACTTGTCATCATGACAGTAATTTAAAAAGGCAAAAAATAAAAAAAATACATGAAATAAAGGCTGAAATAAAAGATAGCATACATAATTCAGAAAGCAGGTTCCAACTTCATGCTGTGCATTAGGTTCTGGCTGTAAACAATCCTCCACAAGGGACAGGAAGTTTTTGTGAACTGCAAGAATATCTTCAATATTTGAAAACAACATCTGCAAAAGAATAAAACATACGTATATGAAATATCAGATACAAAACAGAAGAAAAAATGCAATTAGGAGACTAACCTTAACTGTTTCTTCTGTGACATTTTTATCCACTTTGGCTGCAGCACATTGGATCATTCGGTGAAGAAAAGCCTGCATGAAACAAGACAAATAAGGAAAAAGTTATTTCAGGAAGACTTGAACAACTTCTGGCATGCTATGCTTTAATTTGTTTCCCAAACTAGATATAGAGTCACATCAGAATATTATTCAGAACTTAAAACAAGCTTTTTATTTTTAAATCATTTAGTAGTCCTGTTATTCAAACATGATAGAAAAACCTATCTACATAGTGTTAAAAAGAGTAAAATATTAATGAAGCAGAGAAACTGAACATTCTCTGAAGTACCACTTCTATCCTGCACTCATATTAAAATCAAGCAAGAGAAAAACTCATTAATTTTCAAAATCTCACTCTTTTACTTTACAAATTGAGCACAAGACAAGCCAAAATAAGATGCTAATTTCCAAATTAAACTAATCAGTAGATACTATTATGTCATGTAGCTTTTACCATAGCAACCAAAAGTCAGATTTCAGACATATTAATAATCAAACTTATTGTAAAATAAACTGGCTTAAACAACAAAATCAGCTGCACCTGGTTTTGCCTAATGAAAACTCTTCCTTCTTCCCTCCCCAAGAACCTAATCCCAAGGGATCAAATGAGAAGTTAGTAATACCACCACCAATAAAATACCAAAATTGTAAATTTTTCTTTTATTTTGCATTCAAAAACTGGACACAAAAAGATGTGTACAGTAAGTAGTTCCTAAAGAAATAAATATCTCAAGTACAAAGAACAGAATTAATTTTTATTAATTCATTTAATTACAAAGATATTGGTACATCCTAAAAAATATCTACACACTATAGACTAAAATCTTACATTGATAATTCTTCACACAGACATGCATATTTTTCAGTCATTAAAACCTGGCACCATGAGTGCACAAATGTCATGTTTTTCATAACCATTTAGCTCCGAGTCACTGTGCATTGTACACTGTACATGAGCTCATCTAAATTCTGGGGTGGTGCAAATTCCATAAAAGAGGCAATAAATAACCCCTGTGTGGAAAGATAGCAGTCACAGCAGCTCTTTTTGCCCTCCGCTGGGACTTAAACATTTTCATTCCCAAGCAATTCTCCCTTCTCTGCTGAAGAGGACTATGTAACTGGCATTACACATTTTTTATTACTGAAGAGTCAAATCTAGTTATCCAGGACATAAACTGAATTAAGTTTGGAATACTGCCAGCACACTGGATGTTTCCTATCGCTCTCTGCAACGATGTAGATTTTCTAGTTCATTAAACCCGTCTTTTTCCTGACTATTTGTGCTTTCTTTTTAATGTTTTACTGGTGCTAAAAAAATGTCATTAACTCATTTGCAGCAGTTAACTGATGGTGGACGACAGCTCTTTACATCATTGCTTGCTAAGAATATCCCCAGGGGTTATGGCAAATTTGCTGCGTGCATTATCTGTACAACCAACCCCACAAAGAGTGAAAGCCTGCATGACTCTTAGTTAAATTTTGGAAGTTTTCACTAAACCATGCAACACCATTAAACATGCTTTAGAATCGAAGAAGAAAAACTAATTATAAGAACTACCTCTGAAACTCACATCTAATTTTACTATCTGCGATTTCTCTCTGTTCACATTATTTCCCCATAGACCAAACATGCTGCTCATCTGCACTTATGTTATCTAAGAAGATCTTCATTTCCTGTAACTCTGAAGGAAGGTGAACATTAAGTTGGCTGATAATGAATCTAAGAAGGATCTGAGAGCTGAGGCATTAGTTATTCCCAAGTGATTCAAGACACTAGATGGGAGTCATGAGGTCAAGAAGAGAATATATCAGCTGCAATAAACAGTTGTCCAAGCAGCACTGTCCCAGACACCACATCTGCAGAGGTTATCAGAAAATAAATCCAGGAAGATACAAACTTTTGCAGACCCCAGACACAAATCACTAATTAAGGTAGGGAGTCCTGGGACAACTTCAGTCCCTTCCTGCAACTGCTTATAAGCCCCTGTAATACTTTGCTGTACTCATTCTGCAGGGGTAGTGTAGTCATGAGGGAAGTTTTTTCCCTAAGATTTGCCATCTGTTCACAGTATCGTGGAATCATAGAATGGCCTATGGGTTGGAAGGGATCTTAAAAACCATCTAGACCCAATCCCCCTGCCATGAGCAGGGACACCTTCCACTAGACCAGGTTGCTCAGTGCTCCATTGTTCTCCCTATCAATGCCAATTTGCTTCCTGAAAAAAGTCATTATGCTGTGTCTCAAAAATCAATGCACGTGACAATTTGAATTTTTCAAGTACTTACAGGAAGTTCTACAAACTGCACATATTGCAAAATAATTGGAATAATTTCACATTTCCTAGAAGAGTAGTGTTAAGAGAATTCAGGGGAGTGCAGGTAGGCATGAATGTATCTACCTCCAAGGCCAACCCCTGGCAGACTTTACCCATTGTGGAGTGAATAATGCATTGATGAAACCCAGGTTTTCAGGACATAAGTCCCCTTATCAACACCCTTCCTGGGGCACAGAGACACCACAGACTCCACACACATAACACCCCTGCACTGGTACTTTGCTAGGGAGAATGGACAGCCATCATCAGGCAGGAGGATGGAGAAGTAATTGTCTTTTTTACAGTGTAAAATAACCTCAATCCAGCACTGCAACAACTCATGTTTCTGAACTCACATAAACACACAGGTCTCAGAGAAGGCTGACTACTCAAAAAATCTCCAGAATTTTTTTAAGCAACAAACAAGGACAACAATAAGCATTTCTGCAAAAAATTAGTAGACAGAGAAAAAGCAGGTAATTTGCAGACACAACTGTAAGGAGAACCCCAGGACAGAAGTTACAGACTTTGAAAGGAAAATATATAAGGATGGATAGAAACTACTCAGGAGCTGTCAGTTCTTCAGTTAATGGAAAGAAATAAGCTTTTGTAAGTTATAATAAGTTATATAAGCTTTTGAAAACATACCACATACACTCTAATTAACCATAGAAAAAACACACCTGTAAAAAATATAAAAGTAGAATGGACATCTCAGCCAATTTACAATTCACTAAAGAAATGGACACATAAAAACAAAAAAACAGAAAAAACAAACCAAGAAGTCAGGAAATCCTCTGAAATAGCACTGAGTTACTTCTTAAAACTTTTACCATTACTTCAAGTATGAGACTCCAAATCCACACTGGCTACTGAGCACCACAGTATATGAAGGATAAAAGCAATTACAAATTGCAAGGAAGCAATAGAATAGATCCTGTTCCTGACCAAACAGCTGTAGGAATCAACTGTCATACATGATTTCCATGCTTACAAAAAAGAAAAAACCAACAAAAATCACCAAAGTGAAAAATCAGTTCAAATTTAATACAATTTCATCAAACATATATGTCAGTAAATCATGACTCATCTGTGTTTGCTGGAGTATACATTACAACTTCCTGAGTTTACTTCAATATTCATCTACATTAGTGTAGAAGTTTCATAGCACTACATCAAACACAGAGAATAACAAATACATCTGCCCACTCCAGGATCCCAGAGCAATGTCACCTAGACAGGGATCCTTAACTTTCTCAAGGCTTTTCAAGTGGATTCCAGAGTTTCCTTTAGCTTCAATGAATGTAATTCAGAATGTAATTCTCTAGATTTTCACCTTGTGCCACCAGCATTCTCTCCACCTTGCTATAGTGTAGGGATTCAACTCTGCAGCACAGCAAACAGCAATTCCTGCCAGTCTTCCAGCCAGACTATTGGTGATTTCTCTTTTAAGAGATCTCCACACAACATTTCAGAGCAGCTACTTGGCCGGGTACCATAAAGAGCAGTCTAAATTTCAAAGACCAGATGAAAAGCAAATATAAAGGAGGATGTTCGCTACCCACATTAAAAAAACAACATCCAATTTTGTTTGTCAGCTTTTAGAACTGTTTATGGAAAACTGTGTCACTCTAGGGATATTCTTGAGTCACTCAGAATGCCACAACTCCTGCCTCCAAAAAGCTTGGCATTCAAATTACAAACCTAAACTTTCTAAAGCATCCTTACGGAAACTTCATTAACACAAAATGGCATCTGCATGATCAGTGCATATCTGCTTTGAAGAAGAAATGCACCAAAATGCTGATAAAATTCTAAATATGGAGAGTCACATGGTAAGAAATTTTATGATCTTTACAAGTCTGACAAAATTGCAGACCAAAACATGGGGGTCCAACTAAGTCCTTTGGAATAGGGGAGCAGCTACATAGGGAATATATTAAGATAACAGTTTAGTGTCAAACATCCCTGATTCCATTCAGGTCCTATGGGGAACATAAAAATGCCTCTATTTTTGGCTGTGACTCAGGGTCCCTGTACCATGGTGGTGTAGAAAAGAGTAACTCCCCTCTACCTTTGAGAAATATGGTAAAGAATAATTTGGAGATGATTCCAGGCTAATAATAGCAATGAAGTTAATTACACACTTTATTCATCTTACCTGCACACTGTTACATACTTTCTGTACTATTCCCTGTTCTAATTTTTTTACCCTTTTCTTGACATTGCAGTAACACAAAACAGGAAGCAAATGTGGCATGAAAATTAAGCCATAAAACACTGAAAATCCAAATTCAAAGAATTATAAAAGAATTTGTTCACTATGACAAATAAACACAAATGTTTTGCCTGTCTGCTGATCAGCTGCCATTTTGTGAAGCATCAATTTTTACACAGAACACACACAGGGTTCCTGTTATGGGGATTTTGACTTCTGGTCTTATCAAAATAAGAGTTGCATTGTTTGTTGTTTGGGGGGGGGGTTTTCTTGATGGTTGCTCTGTGTTTTGTTGGGAAAAAACAAAACAAAACAAAACAAAAACCTACCACTGCTACAGATAGCGCAAGGAGCTGCCAACAGCACAAATGACTTCTCTGACATCTGGAATGAAATCAGGGAAAACAAAGAAGTCTGCCTGCAGAAGACTCCCAGGGCATAAAGAGTTTTCACCCTCTTTACAGACAAAAAGTCCAGAAATTGTCAGAGCTCCTGGATCACAAAATGCAGAAACCAAAAGATATGTAACTATCTTCTAAAAATAATAATCCTACTTGGGATTAAGCCTATATATAAATATTGGGTTTTACCAGAAAAAAAATTTAAATAGTTACTTATTTTCTCCCCTCAGAATTCTTGTGTTTCTGTGCTTAAATCTACACTGTCACAAACAAAACCAAGGTGGACTGCAAGAAGATAGGCATTTTTAATAAGGTAATTTCCTGCACATTCTCACTTCAAGAAAACCATTTCAAGTGAAATGCCCAACCTATCCTAAAGCCTTCTGAATAAAGCCAGCCAGCTGTTATGGGCATTAAAATTAAATAAAATTTTATTTTGCAAAGTGTAAAAGACAAAATCCTATAAAGGGACCCACTATAAGGAAATGTTTACGTTTTTAAACAACCTTTCTGTGTCTATGATAATAACCTTATCTTCACAAATTTAGAAACACAAATATGAAATACTTGTACTTTGTGTTCTCTCTTTACATTCTTAGTGTAAGTATAAGCATCTGGATGGTGGAAAATATTTTGGTTTTTTCCCAGTATTCCAAAAGATCCTAGAGAAAACATGAAGATCTATACTTGGGAAGAAAACTGCTCTCTATCATAGCTGACTGGCCTGCTGTGGCTAATTCAGTTCACAGGCATTGAGGTAGTATTTAGCACAGCAGTTTCGCACACTATGATTAATGCACATCAAATTCCAAGTCCCAGAAGAACACCAAGCCAGTTTTGTTGAAGCACTTTTGTTTGATTTTGCCACAAGGAGGAAAAACACAAAAATCAATAGAGAAGACTCCAGCAGCAGTAGCAGCTGTGGCAAACACTGTGTTCCTACCCTCCTCTTCCCATTAACCTGTGCCAGCAGCAGTGGCTGTAGCTGCTCAGGCTGGCTTCTGCTACTGAACAAAAGACTCTTCTTCTCTCTCCAGTGATTCACCAGCTGAGGCACCACCTGTTTCTCCCATCTTGCCTGCAGGACAGGATGAATCACAACCAGCAGTGAGAGCATCAGCCAAGGTCAGATACATTCTTCCTCCCTGCTGTACCTAGAGCTACTTTCAAAGCTGGCATCATATTCCAATGCCTGTAAGTACAGAGGAAATAGATGGGCAACATCTGCAATGTTTTCAGTTTCAGAGATAATTTCTTTTCACAACCTACCAAACAATCCATTATTCCATTCATCTGATCCTAAGGGGCATCAGTCTGTCTGAAAGAGCATCCCTGATTTCTTTCCTTAAAATAAACATGAATTTGTAGGTACACACACACAGAAAGAAATTACTGCTTTGAAAAATATATGTATCTTCATAATCTTCTCATACATGATTAATATGATGACACATTTTGGGATAATCTTAACCAATTCTCCATCATGTACCTTTTTCTCTATCATATAAGAAAACTTCTAAGAGTAAAACAAAAAAACCTTTCCTCATCCTCTTTGGTATCTCAATCACCTTTTCCGCATTTTGTGGTCACTGACGATATTTTTCCACTTTTTACTGGACATCTTGTTCTTTCTTTCAAGCACTGTGAGACTTTTAAGTCTGTTCCCTCCTTTGATGAGGAAGTACCCCCTAAACTCATGTTCCCCTCCTCTAAAATCACCTGAGCTTTCACTTTTGATCCCTTCCTTCCTTTCAGCTCCACTGCAGATGAAAGTAAGAGATTTATAGTTAAAGTCCAGTTCCACACAGCCAGGCAGGATGTCCGATGTCTCCACCCTCTTCCTTGCACTGAAACCATTCTCAAAAAGATTTAGTACAACCTTTTCCTGGTCCAGTTCAGAAGACATCTATTCCTTTTCTTCCCAGATTTCGAGAATCCTGCCACTAAAATAAGGATATCTAGTATCCTTATTTTGGGAACCTGTTCTTCTGAGGACTAGCTGTGTGCTTGCTGCTCAACAGAAGTTTGGTTGATGAGTAACGATGGAAGTACTCGCGCACTTGCAGTTGAGATCATTCCAAATCTGACCAAACCAGAGGCTGGATGTCTGGCTGGCTCACACATGCTGCTGTGATCTGATGCCACATACAGCAAACTTCCAGAAGATCATCTATATTTTTGCTTAATTAAAATATAGCTTAACCAGAGCTTTAGTAAAAGGCCATATACTGGCATAATTTATGTAACCACCCCCTGCAAGATAAGCAGAAGGCAGTTTGTCTAATATTTTTGACAAATATTTTATATAATATGGGTTGCTGCTAAGCAAGCCTTTATTCCATTAAAAACACAAACAGGTTACATTTCAATCAGCAAGAGAGGTTCTGGAAGGCAAAAAAAGAGATTGGCCTGACCCCTGTGAATTTCTGAGCAGTCTGTTGGCATTGCAACAAACTGACCAAACGAGAGGCATCCATATCAATAAACAAAATGCATCCAGCATGCCAAGATTCCTCTTAATTACATTTTGAAGATTTTTTTGATGAAAAAAATACTCTGTACTGAAAACCATTCACATGTATGTGGAATTCCCTGCAGTAATGCATCCTATAGTTCTGTTGGTGTATGTCATGAAGAGAATAATGTACTGCTAATCACAGAACTGATCTTGTATCACTCGAGTTGAAATGGGAAAAAATGACGTCTACCATTACAGCTTACCTCTCATAAAAGTCAGCTGTTTCCTGAATTTATAGAACAAGAGGTTCTTGTTAGGAAATCTCAGTGAATTCAGCTGTGTCCACTACTAGCAAACCAAAATAAGAATCTAGGAAACCTCAGAAAAAGTGTACATCTGGAAGTAACAGTATGTTCCCATTATATTGCAATCATAATTAGAAAAGAATTCATATGTTTGAAACCTTTGTACTTCATACTACAGTGTCTGCTTCTTTTATGCAAGCAAATCTTATTCTGTTCAGTTTGGGAAAAAAATCTTGAGTTTTTATTCAATTTTTACTTGCAAAATTAGGATTTTCCTACACATTTTTTTAGTAGGAGGAGACCAATTAGAAAGCATTCAATATTCCTAGAATATTTTGAGACAAGTCTTTCATTCTACATACCAAATTTTACTTCTTCAAGTAAATCAGTAATTTCAGGAAGTGTAAAAGATGAGGAATACATGAGAGGACAAGATGAAAAACACACTTGTCAAAAATGACCCCTCTGAAAGAACTATTTCCTGATTTAATTTCAGAAATAATAGTTTGAAATCTCAAAAATATCACAAGAAAGTCATCCTCTATATGTCTCCTATATCCTTCTAAAGTCCATTAACATGATTGGAGATCAGTGTGTCTTTTCTGACTCAAATATATCCACCAGAAGAAAACCATGATCTTTATCACTTACTATGAGGAGGAAACCTGAAATAACATATTACATCTCCACTCTCAGAATTTAATTTTAAGTATTAATTCCTTTTGTATCTGAATAAGGGAGGAAAGTTGACTCAGCACCAATGAAAACAAATTATTTCATCCATCATGATTAATGCTGATTAAAAAAAACAAACAAACATTTTTACCTATAAACTGAGAAAACTTGAAAATACTGACAGGGAATCATAATGGAAGCCCACCAACCCCTTTTTACATGCTCAGTTTTCAACACAGCACTTTTTTTCTAATATTGGAATGCACAGTCCTTAATTATGAAGTTATTTAATGTTTAATATGGCTAGATGCTAATTAGGAATTAGAATGCTTGAGAGAGCTAAAATTTTTGTTTTCAAAGTTGTATAAATAAAATGTACTCTCAATCACTGTTCAGTGCCAATTCTGGCTGCCATTTGCATTTGCACACACGTGCCAAGAAAAACACGAAGGAAGGAGGAATATGAAACAGCAGTTTTCTTACCCAATTTAAACTCTTTGCAAAGCCTGCAGGGAAGCTGTAGTGAGTATAGGACTTCTATCAAGTGCTCATTCCTGATCACAGAAAAAAAGCTGAAACATCCCATTTAAGTTCTTTCCCAATCAGTAGTAATCAAAATGCTTCCCTACATAAGGAAATGTGTCTTGGATAATTCCTGTTGCTTGCCATTTGAACAGGTCCACATTTACACAGACTCTTACACACAGACACAGACTATTACATATGCAATAATGCCTCAGTTCATGCAACCATCATTTAATTAACACTGCAGTATAAGTACTAAATGTTTTTCAATTTGAACCAGAACTTTTATTTCTTATACAAATAATAAAATAAATAAAGGAGAAAACTACTGGTTTCTGAAAATTAGATGCCAATGTTAGTTGTCTTAACTCCATTACAAAAAGAATACAATAATATAAAAATTTTTAGTTATTTTACACACAGCTTCATACAAAAAAAAGATTGTTCTGTGTCTCTATTCCCTACCCTGAGTTGGTCTCATGAATTTCCATCTGCCTATATGGTTTTGAACCAATTTCCATGAAAAAGCAATAATTAATAATATTTTTTAAACTATATTTGATTCATGGGATACTTCAACTGTGCAAATTCAAAGAATAGCTCACCTTTTATTTCTTTATTGGTTCAATAACTATTAAAAAGAGTAGATGATAAAAAAAATAGCTCTCTTTTTCCTTTATGCTATACATAAAGCAAATATGTACACCCCTGTACATCTGCTGCACATTAATTATACCACAGGATATTTACATACTAATCACCATTTACACCCATCAAAGAGGTTCTGTATCTTGAAGGATACAAAAATCACTGAGTACATAATTTTAGAAAACTAAATGGAGCATCTTAACATCCAGAATAGAGCTGTAGGTGTAAAGCCACACCAAAATAATTTATCCACATTAGCTGGATTGTCTTACTGTGAAATAAATTCCTAATTTCAAGAAATATGGACCAGAATTCTACATGCATGCTAGGGAGAAATAACCCCTCACTCATTCACATGCTATCCTTCTCTCACTGGTCCTTTCTTTTCTCCTCTTGCTATTCAAGCACAGGCCCCTTTTTTTGTCTTATGTAGGTTTATGGCCTGTCTTTGGCTTTGATGAGTTCCCAGCACTATTGCACAACACACTGCCCTGTCTGTGAAGCATTTGTTCCTCAGGAATACAGACTGCATGGCTGTTCTTGCCCTTTCATTCATTTTTATAGGGAAACAGAAGACAAAACCTGATTACAATATAATTTTCTTTGCATTCCTAATGAAATTTTTGTTCGAATGTTGTGACCCTAAGATAACACAGTTAATTATTACCTTTTCCTGAAATACGAGCCTCATTCTTTTAGGCTGTAATCAAAAGCTTTAAAATAGCCTCTGGTTGAAACAGAGAGAAGTAAGGAATTTTTTTTGGATTTTGAACCTGTGAAAATAGTACAAGGAGACTGTCACACCCAGTCAGTCCATAGGGACAGTCTGAAGGACCACTATTTGAATTAAAATCAGAATATTCAGCAATCACAGCATCATGCAAACCACTCTCCTCACTAGAGCACTTGCACCATAACTGCAGACAAGCACAAAAAGAGCACACACATTTGGTGGCAGATGCCATCTGTAAATACTCAACCAGAGTTTGACAGCACTGAATACTACTCATACCAGGACACAGTGCTGCTTACCAAAACACCCACGTTGATTCCACAGACTGAGTCTCACTAAGTCTTTCTACATAAGGTTACATAAGGATATGGACCTTTTTTTTTATTAATAATTTTTACTTCGCGCATGAATTTGCTGTGAGCAACATCCTTTCAGTTCCTATTCTCCAAAATAAAAAAAAAGAATTGTCTAAACCATTTAAAGCTCCACATATTTCTAAGAACACAAGGGAACAATGGTGATAGTAGGACCAGGAAATCAAGAAACCATAAAAAAATATCAAATATTGTTTTCCAGCATCTTCAATAGTTCTAGATTCTGCAGTCCATGCTTCCTCTGGATGAGGAAATGACGTCTCTGCAGGTTTTCCTTGTTTCAATAATAGACCGCTATAATTTGCCATACAGGGGCCAGCCAAAGGCGCTGCACTTGCAGACAGTGAGCCATGCAGAGGCTCATCTGTTGGGCAATAATAAAAGCTACTGGGATCACAGTCTCATTTCTCGACTACAAGGTGCTGCTTCTCCACTAGAAAGCCTGATTTACTCCTTTTAAGGAGCAGGTTATGGGTGGCACAGGTTATGGATGGCACAACTCATCTGAGCCATGGGACTACATGAATGTATTGGTAGAGATGGCTTGGAAATCAAGGCAAAATAGCTTCAGGAGCAGATCCACAGCTATGGAGTAGCTTTAAGAAGAGATCCAACACCAAGATCAAGTTTGAAAGTCTTCAGCCAGTACATGATCCTGATAGAAACATCCTCACCTTCCTTCCTCCCTTAGATCCTGCTTGTAGGAATGAGCAGGAGGCAAGCAAGCAGTGAGGTCAGGGCAAGATGCTCTCTCTACTAACACTATTCCAGGTGCTCAGTTTTCACAATTATATCAAAATTAAGGAAGAAAAAATTGCAGGAAGATGGGTTCACTTTAAATTATGAAGTGCAAGCCCAGAAGAGTAACTAATACTTCACACATACAAATGAAGCAGGCACTACACTAACTAATTCTGTCAGAAGGAAGACAAAAGAAAAGCAGCTTGCTTGGTCTTTCAGGCTTTATCTTATTTTCTCCAAACTGCCTGTTAAAAATTACTAATTGCTAAACTTTGATTTCTTCCAGCAGCATGTGAAAGAAACTGGGATAAGAACACAGCGAGGTTGCCAAATCCACAGTTAGAAACTTTCCACAGGCTTTTTTTTTAGAAAAAACAGAGTTTCATTTCAAAATATTTTTCTAGTCTCTTCTACTGTGAAGATTACAGTGCAATAATTTACAGAATGGATGCTATCTCTATAGATAAACAAAACCATCATTCACAAGAGATTTGACCTTAACCTTCCATCCTAAAATAGTATGGCCAATTACATAGCAGCAGCAGCCCACATCCTTAAAATATCTTTGACTGAATTATGGAACTAAGTGCTAGTCTTGACTTCTCAAGTTTGCTACAGACTGCAACTAACTAAAAGAATAAAATACACAACTTAAACAAACAGCTATGTTTGTCAGAAAATAAATTCCAGCAACTAAATGGTGAAGCAGAAGTATGTACTCTTGAATTCATTGCTCTTGTTAAAAAGAAGAGCTCGAAAAAATGCACAAACTGAACTTATCATTACATCAACTTAAGCAATAAACTAAAAGCTTCCAGGAAGTTTATCATCCTGTTTGCTGACTATAATTTGGCTTGTTTTGTTTGGATACCATGTTCCTGTTCCTTCCACTCATGTCCTCCAGGCGAAAGCACTGCAACCTCACTGCCTATGCTCCAAACACTTACCCAGCCCATATACTTTGTGTTATAGGGCAGAAAGAGCTCCTAACCTTCCCTCAAATCTGAGGGAAAGAGCAAAACTGTGATTCATTTGGCTAGAGAGGGGTAACAAAAACATATGTCAAAAAGTATCCTAAACATACTGGGCATTTACTGACCAAATCCAGTGCAAACATTTAGGTAACAGGATGTTAGTTTGATCCATTTTCATTTAGAGAGAAAATCACTGTGGGTCCAACAAACAAGAAGATTTAATATTTACAAGAAGACCACCATTTGTCGGATGTTATGATATATTTTAATCCTATTTTTAGCATCATTTTTATGGAATTTCCTTTCCATTAATACTCTATTTCACCAGAATTGCCAGCAGCAAATGTGCAGAAGAGCACAAATCCAAAATACAGTGTCGGCACTAATATCATCACTATAATTTCTGTGACAAGAATAACTCATTTATGACCAATATGGGATACTGCTCACTACATAATTGATATTTTCCTGTAACTTAAGTGTTGTTTTTAAAAATCAGTTTAAAGTCTCGAATAGTGGGGTTTTATCTATTGCACGAAACAACAAAAACTTAAATTTTAGCCATGATTTTATAAGCCCTCTCT
>WBNO01023368.1:0-61959 GCA_013400575.1 Peucedramus taeniatus
ATGCCAGTGATTATCTGATTGATTCTTCATGTTTCAAGAAATATTTTCCACTATAAGTTGAGTTCATGCCCTCTCTCTTTTAAGGAGAAAAAGAGGATGAAAGCATTTGAGATGAAAAAACTGTTCAAAACTGGCAAACATTTTTGGCTCGGGGAAACTTTGGAATTTTTGCCTCTCTATCTTTGAATTTTTTTTAACATGCATTTGAAAGAGGATTATCTAAAAGTTTTGTGTTGCACCAGATTTCTTTTCTATGACTATGAAAGAACATGTCCTTGGAACACTGCTAACCCAACCAAAGATTCAAATTCAATATGCTTGTCTTTCACATTGTTTGGAGAGAGATTTCTGTGAAGAACCTCCATATGTTTTCTCTGTTCCTTTTCTGTTCTAGAAAATCTTCAGATATTTGTGGATTTTTCCTCATGTCATAGCACTGGTGCCTATTTCAATTGCTCAACAATATTTCTACATAGTATAGAAATTAATCTTTTATATAATGATGCCATTTCTTTTTTGGTCTTAAATCACAGCACATTGGCCTGCTCTTCTGATATCAACTCCTCTTTTCAGATTATTATAAAGAAGGTCAAGACATGCTACTCTGGTATTTACACATGGAAAAGATGGGTAAAGAGATCTTTTTCAGTATGACAGGCAAAGGTTCAAATAGATCCAATGACTCAATTAAATCAGACAAAAGTTCAAGCAGGAAGTACAACTACACATTGAAACAGACTTCTCAAGGGAGATTACAGCGCAGTTTTCAAAAAAAGATTAAATAAGTTTTAAGTTCTGGCACTTATACTGTTTCTGGGGATGCTTGCCACTTGTGGTCAGGCAAGATGATCACATCAATCACTTCCCATCTCCAGGTCTATTCATATGCAAACCCTCCAACTTGCCATGGTCCAAGTGTGGTGCATCATACTTAGAAGCATCTCAGAGAGAAGCCATTATGGCAACTAGGCAGTTCCTCATTCAACAAATTTGAAATGCAGTGGAGTTTCTTTTCTCATTCTAGAGACAGTCCTACATTTTTTCGTAATGCTTTATTCAAACACAAATTTAAAACCACTATTTTCTTGCAGAACAATACATGTAAGTTGGATTTGATGGGAAAAAAACTCTTCAAACTTAAAATAATAATTTTAGGAGCTGTATCTTTCTGAAGCCATTTAAAAACATGGGTTTGATGGTATTCCATTACTGTTCTTGGTATATTGTTTCTTGCAAAAAACTCAAAATCTTCAAATGCAAGTATAGCATCATATTTATGCTTATCATTTTGATACATTTATTATCTCCTTTTTTTTTTTAAATCCAGAGAAATAAATAGAATAATTTTTTTCTCTGAAATCAGCATTCTATCGGTATCTAATTGTTTTCTACTTTACAAGCCATATTGTTTTATTCTCTATCATATTGGGTTTATTACAGTATTAAAAAAAAAAAACAAACAAGCTGATGTATTTAAAGAGTGTAAGATTGTATTTCAAATTCAATTTTCACAATGTAACAGATGAAATTTTACTAGCTAGCTAGTTATGAGTTTGCTGGTCCTATTTTTTTGAGTGTTATAAGCTATCCAGAACTAGAAAAATTAGATATTATTTATTTACCTGGCTTTTTATTTATTTAAAATTATTTATTTACTTATGACCTGGTTGCAGAACCCTGAGCCTAAAAAGCTAACTGGTTCCTTATGAAATTTTCCTGTCTGAAAAAGAATGAAAAGCATAAGGGAGAAGATTGTGGGCTTTTCCTAAGTAGGTTTTTATTTATCTGTATGTGTAGATGGTATATCCAGCACCTTTGGAGAGGTGAGTTAAAAACACTTTCTCATGTACTGTGCCTCCCTTTTCAAAGCATTTGTTGTGAGGTATTTTGCTTGCAGAAGCACATCCTGAGTTGGTGTGTATTTGCATTGGCCTTTTCTGGATATAGTGCCACAAGCCTGCTCCTAAAATCTGTTGGGATCAATATGACATATGCTACACATCCCCTTAAGAAGTGTAGAAATTCTGAGAAAGCTAATTTAAGAAACCATGAATATGGGAAATTTTATCTACTACACTGGTTCAAAAAAAATGTATAAGTTTACATATAGATGTAACATTTTATAAAGTGAATGTGATTCAGGAACTCACATATTCTATAATAGTGCATGTAATTATTGAAAGCAGCTGATCATGCTAACTAAAAGCAGTTAACTGGGTGCAGATGTGCTCCAACTGCATGTACATAAACAAATTCTGTTTGGAGGAGTGGAGGAATTTAAACCAAATTACCATGAACAGTTCAATTTTCAAAATTTCACAGAAAAATAGAATCCATCATGGTAGAAAGAAGCATTCCCCAAAGAATCATTGTTGTGATGATTCACATAACTTGCTTTTAGAGACAACAGTTGTGCAAATGCCAGATACAATGAATCTCGAAAGTTAAATGTACACTTGAGAGTTCCTAAAGACTGTGTTAACACGTTAAGACAATTTGCTATGTATATGAGTATATAAAGAAAGCCTCATTTGCACAGACTCATTCTCTGATAAATGGACTACACCAATTATGTGCTTTTGGAGACATTTTTGTTTAATATTAATTATGATTTTGATACACCACAGCAAATGTCTCCTGGCCTCTACACAACCTATTTTAGAAATTAGCATAATTTGTAAAGCAATATAGTTTGAGTAAATTGAATGTCATTAAATTATTGCAATAATGTATAGTATGAAAAATAACAATTTTGAAAACAGTTGCATAAACATAAGTTTCATCCTAGAAATTTTACCATTCCTTTTGCAAGCGAAACCGCTACAAATATTTAAATGAAAAATTGCCACATTTTTAATGTGATGTCAGGTGATGTAGACTTTATGCTAAGGGCTGTTTATTCTTATGAGTGGTTCTACAAAATACAAGATACACCTTCAGAAGTAAGTTCATAAAGATAAGGACCACCTCCAACGATGCCATTCCTTGAATATTTCAAATTGAATATTTCAGTTCGCAAGATGTCAAGTTTCTAAGTAATTTCTCACTCATGCTATGACCTTATAGCACAAGAGACATTCCAGATCCTCTGAACGCTGCAGATCTTATACCACTCAAAATGCCATCAATTAATTGGTTAGGACATAAGCTTAAAGAAGAACTCAGACAATTCCCTAAATACTCTGCAAGTGAAGAGAGAGATATTTGAGGTTACCTAGGCTGAGATGAACTGAACTAATTTTGCATATCTTCCAGAATGGAGGCCTGTTGACTTGAGGAAAGCCTTTTCAAAGCAAAGCTGCTGCAATTTTTTTCGTGTATGTTTCATGAGAAATACTTTAAATAATGCTTCATCTGATTTTAGAAGGACAAGCTCTCTGAATTACATTTATATGTTTGTTACAATTTCAAACGATGGTATTTCAAGTGGTAAATGGCAAGTTACTATCTTAAAAATCATGGGTAGGCACCTTTGTGTGGAACAGAATCCAGCTGGACAAACACTACTGTTGTCATTTTTAATAACAGTATCAAACAGTTAATTCGTGACATGTTGCAGTGATACCAATCCATGACATGCTACTACTTATAACTACAAAATATTTTCCAGAACAGCCAACATGACTTATTCATAACTTAATTTTTTTCTTGACTTTTATGGTAGTACCAGCAGGAGATGCCCAGAAGCTGGAGAGGGAGCTCAGGTCAGTAGAGCACCTGAAGAGCAGCACAAAGGGAATTCCAGCCACTCCAGTCAGTGAGTTGGTTTCATTGGGGGCTCCAACTTAAATGGCTCGATGCAAATGCACACAGCACGGGGAATAAACAGCTGGAGTTAGAGATGTGCACATGCCTGCAGAGCCACACTCTTACTGGAACCATGGAGACATGGTGGGATGGCTTCTGTGACTGGAGTACTGGGATGGAATGATCCAGGCTCTTTTTGAAGGACAGGCAGAGGTGATGAGGGCAGCAGAACACAGTGCAACAGTGTAGCAGAACACAAGTGTAATACATGCTGAATTTTCTTCTGAGTGGGCAGGAGATAACCTCCTGGCACACCTTTTTCCTTTCTGGATTTACACTGGCCAAAAATTTCTGAGTCCATTCTGTGGTGTTGTCACATTCATTGAATGAGCCACGTGTTATATTGGATGAATAAAGCTAAAATCCTGCTACTCTTAGCCTCATGAGTGATCCTTGGAAGCATAATCCTCATAGACTAAATGCACATGTGCAAGAAAAATTTACATTCCTTACATGCCTGTCTGGGTTATTTGACTGTGCCTCCATGCCTTTGAAGTAGTCTTTGTCTACCATCAAGGAAAACCTAGTGTAACAGAAGTTGCCCAAAACTCTATAATTAAGCACTTTGTTCACTGACTTATGACTTTGCAAAGCTACCAGATATGCTCAGTACGTTTGCTGAACTCTGTTTATTTGCAAAAGTATATTTATTAGGCATTCTTAGTGTGTAACCTGGTGTTTAAATCAGTTTTGGTAGTTGCAGGCCTTAGAAGCTGCAGTACTTCAGAGCTGGGAATGTGGGAACATGAGCTTTGGAAGATAATTTGTTTTCATCTCATGAGTTTCTTTTCTTTTTTTTTTTTTTAATACCTAAAAAAAAGTTCCTATTTGGTTAAATTATGAGCCCTTAAAATTATTTTTTCATACCTATAGTAGGTAGCTTTTAGTCTGGCAGTCAGCTTTCTGCAGTTTTCTTTGATAGGGAGCTTCTCTCTTTTCTTTGTAGTCTGCACAGACAAGAAGACTGCATCTGCAGGAACAAATGAACACACTCCATCTGAGGGCTGCAGAGATGGAACAGGGCATTATTTGAAGTTTCCTTTTGCAGGAGTAGGAGGTCATAGAATCTGACTAATGAGAGCCATTCCTTTGTATAGCTGGGAACAGAGACCAACATTCCTGAATCTCCATGCACTCCTCTGACTAACAAAGAGGTGTGAGACCACAGTGGTTCAGCAGTGCCAACAGCTCATCCCTACAGCTTCCACCGACATTTTCAGTGAAGGTAGGGATAATATCATATTCTACCTAGAGAAGGAGACTACAGTATCAAAATATGGAATCAATATTATTCCAATTGGTAGTTGAAGCCATAACGCCCTTTAGCTGATGAGGACCCTCACTGAGGACAGAGTGTGCTTCCTACCCCAGTGTGTTGAAGTGTTGTCTTTTTGCTGGCATTTGGGTGCTCTGCATTTAAGGCAGGACTAAAACAAGACTAAGATTTTAGTGGGGGCTAACAGGAAAAGTTAACAGCAGAACCCATTGATGTGTGTATTTTCAGCACCCATATCTTTAGTACATAAGCGCACCATTTTTTCCTTTTTTTCCCTTCATTTTGCCCAGACTTCATTCAGTTAACAGTGCAGAATGAACTGTTAATAAATCAGGTCATGCACTGCAAGAGGCTTTCATGAGATCTCTGTGTCTTCTGCTACAGAATTTGTGAGCTGGGTGGTTTATCAAATGCTGTCACAGAGTTTTCTCTATTCCTTCATCACACACCTTACCTAGCATTGTGATTTTTGAAAACTTGTACTTGACCATGAACTGTAACTGTAGGTTAATAACTACCTCAGTTATTTCTGAAATCTATACTTTCCTGCCAGGTCTTAGTTTAAATTGATCAGTAAGTTCAAAAATGAACAAACGTGACTGTGTGTGCACAGACGGGAACAAAAACATGTCTTAGAAAATTAGGCCAAAATGTTTTCTTGGTTATGCTTGGTTATGATTTAGTGCTACTTTTGTAAAATCATATTGTAGTTCTGCCTTTAAAAGAAATAAAGAAAAGCTTACATTAATTGAAATTACTTTGCTTCTGGTTACCCAAATGTGATGTTTGATGGTCAGAAGAGTTTAGGTCAAGGTTTGTAAATCAGGTCAATAAGAACTCTGCTTGTATATAAAGTGTAAAAATTTAGTCTTAAAGAGTACATTTTTGCCTCTGTTAGCTTTATTCCAGTTTCCAGTTAATAAAATGAGAATAGTACCCTCTTAAGTGTTTTTAGAGATATGTCATAAAGAAAAATATATTACAAATAAAGAAAAAATTAAGAAAGAGGTTCAAATATCCACTTGTCCACAAATGTCCAAAACATGTTCAAGTATCCACTTCATAGAAAAACTGACTTCTCTGGGGACTAGAACAAAAGTTTAAATTCCAAACAAACCACATTTTTCATTCTTCCTGTAGGAAGTAAAAGCGTAAAGAGAAACAAAAATGCTTTGTTTTACTTATTGCAATGCTCTTCCCAGAAAGTGTCTGAAATACATTGGGTCTTGGAATCCTGAGAAAGACATCCCATATTCCAATTTTTTCTCATATGAGAGACTATTCAGGCAGTGACAACCAGAGCTTGGAATCTGGGAACTAGATGGCTTGGGTTTGGTCCTGAAACTCTGCAGTGCTCTGCTCCATGGCAGGAGGACTATAAGAAAGAAGAGTCCAGGTTTAGACTTTTAAAGAGGTTCAAAATGCATTTAAATTCTTTGGGCTGCACATTATATTTCAAATATTCACCTACTGTGTGACACAGTTTCATGTTTGAACGGCTTCTTCCACTTTGATAGTAGGTTTTGAACTTCATTTCCTCATCTCCAAAATGCCTCACACTCTTTGCTGTGCCCAGATCAGTATTTAAGGCACACACTCCAATCCAAACTGTATTCAATCTCCTGCAGTGCTGGGTTGGGATCACAGCTTTCAAAATCCTTGTTTCCCAGTATCTGGATCCTGCAAGCCTCAGGAACAAGCTTTATATCCTCACCTTTCCATCCTTGGAACAGGCTCGCCTAAGGCTCATTCTATGCAGAGGGATCTGTAATGAATTATCCTTGCTGCACTGCTTCTTATGAGTGAGTGACATTTCCCACCTACCTTTTATAGCACCCTGGTCTCAGCTTCACCTTTACTTATCTGTCACTTTGCAGGTGTTGAATGACCAACAGGTTCCCTCTTGACCAGTCAAACACCCTGTTTTTCTAGGAAACACAGCCTGTTCATAGCTTAAAATTTGATCTAAAAAATGATAATTAAGATTTAAGAGAAAAATAACTAACAATTAATCAGTTCCTGAGAATGCCATTCAACAAAAGCTTTTGTTAAATTCTTCTCTGACTGCATAACCAGCAGCCTTTGGGGTCCTTTAAGCTGTCCACTCTCAATCATTTGAAAATCATCATCTGGGAGGTAGGATGTAATGATTCATGGGCAGCCCTTGCCAAACGTTTCCTGCTTACCAGGAATGCCCAAAGTGAGTTTGCTTTGAGCCTGTATCCTCTATGATCATCCTCAATCTCAACTGCAGCCTAATGAGTGAAGTTAGGTACTTCAAAATTAAGCCCAGGTTTGAGCAATGTTGAGAGAGGACAGGAAACCCTGTGATTCCCACTTGGGGCAAGAAGCTGATGGAGGTCTTGAAAAAATACAAAAACCTCTGTTCAGTCCAGGTTTGAAACCATTCCTGATCAACCATGCATAACTGGTGATTACAAAGCTGAGTAATCACAGCAGTTTCCACTGAAAACCAGAGCAATGCAAGGAGAACAGTTTTATCCAAGTACACATACAGCATTCAGAAATGTCAAAAAATGAGGGAGACAAAATCAATCACCACCTGTGGTCCTCTGTGGCTAATGCCTTCCTATCTGGAGTAGGTTCCTTTTGCAAAAAACAATATAAATTCACTAGGAGGCTTTTATTACAGACACCATACACCTCTAAAGAGGATTTGCATTTCATGGCCAACCTTGTCCATTATTACATTCTGGATAAGACTCCATCCTCTAACTATTTTCTAAGAAAATTCACTGAAGTGAGTCCCAGGAAGGATGCAGGTGGAAGAACATTTTGATAGATACCGAGCTGATTTATATCCAGTACATAAAGGGGCATACAAGATTGGAGAGGGACTTCACAAGGACATGTAGCGTCAGGACAAGGGGAAATGGCCTTAAACTGAAGGAGATTTAGATTAGGTATTAGGAGAAACTCTTTACTATAAGGGTGGTGAGGCACTGTGACAGGTTGCTCAGAGAGGTTGTGGATTCCCTGTCGCTGGAGGTGTTCAAGACCAGGTGGGATAGGGGTCTGAGTAACCTGGGATAGTGGAAGGTTCCCTGCCCACATTGGTGTGCTAGGAATTGCACGATCTTTAAGGTCCCTTCCCCAAATTATTCTATGATTCTAGCAATCTGTGTATGTGGATTAAGAACTAAGCATGCGAATTTTGTTCAAACTAAAGAATTTTGGAGCATTCATAAAGAGCTGTGAGTAACTCTAAGGTCTTACCAAAAATTGTAGAGGTTTAGGATCTCAAAAATCATAAAAATTGTCAAAGAAATTAATTCAAGACTGAGACAGTGCTAAACAAGCAGTAGATAAGTGGATACTTTCAGTAATGGATTTAAGAACTGTGCATCACCACATTCAAACAGTACTGTAAAACTGATTCAAAAGAGGAGGCAGGGTTCCCAAAGAAAGCAATTGTGTATTATCAGGAAAGATGCCTGTGCTGTCATTCAAGTATACAAAAACAGAGGGACTGAATTTAACTAAACTGACAGTTTCTAACTTCTGAGTGTTTGAATTTATAATCTTCACAATACTTTCACACAGCACTTTTTTTTTTTTAAGTATTATCTATAAACAGCCCAATTCTGCCAGATTTGGAAGAGTACCTAGCAGCAAAGAGGATTTGTATCATTGGGTTCCAGCAGATAAATCACTTTTCCGAAACATTTTGGAGTTGCATGCATTTACATAAAATTTTAGAAACACATAAACTGATATTTGCATTCAACCAGAGTCTTGGAGGAAGTTAGTCATGGAAACATTCTCTTTTTTCTTGTTTTGAAAATCTAATATAGTTTTCAAAAGCTTTAGAAAAAAAAATTGCGTATGCCCTTACATGCAAAATAAATGTGAAAAGGCTTTAATTTTTAGCAAAGTGTTCCTCATATAAGCAGTATAATGTATATCCAAGTGATTGTTTTATTATAAATACATTTAAAGTTGTCAGCACAATGCTAATGGACAAAAATTAATTTGTAAGTTAATACAGCATAACACTTTTTTCAGTACTGTTATTGTAGGAGAAGAGGAAATTGTTGTAAGAAAATAAGGTGCCTGGAGCATGACGTTCAAATATTGTATGAAGCAGAAAACAAATTATTTGACTGGAGAAGATGGCAGCACAGAGTAGTGTGAGCACAGATACCTGTGAGTTCTTTTCTATAAGCAATACTTTGGCTTGAATAAATGTCTTGTACTGTCAAATCTCACTACTGTGAGTGTTTTATATGCCCCATTCTAGTCTATGCAACATATTGAGGTTAATGGCCAACACAGTCCCTATTCCTTATGCAGTAAATGACTTTATTTTCATCTTTAGGTTCTCTAAGGAGTAACACAAATATAAAGCATATATGAAATATAGTTATATTAGAGGACTTAACTAAATTATGAGCTTTGAAGCAGAAAAGCTGCCAGATCTGTAGGATGATGCCTTATATTTTTAAATGTAACAAAACTATAAGGCTGTGTGTTTCTTTCTAAAAGGTAAAACCAAAAATCCACAGCTGCATACCTCAATAAAATACAAAAGTAATAAACAAATTACATAAATATTTCATATGAGGGAAAACAGGTGCTCCTAAAAGCTGGGCATTTCAGGATAAGCAAACTTTGAAAGGAAAAAACTCTTTCAAAATCTTATTAAAATAGCTTAATTCCTCCCACATATTTATATGACAAAATGTTATGACAACCATACAAGAAGATGACAACAGGACTTTTGAAGTAACCTTTACACTAGTAGGCTATTATAGCCAGTGTTTCTATATTTGTATGCAAATGCCAGCTGGACTACTTTGCAATTCTGTAACTTCTTGTGGCCTAATTTCTAAACAGAAAATGGGTTACATAACATGGGTTACATAGCAGGAAATAGAATTTCTTCATGCTTTCATTTTTATTAATTTTTGTGTTAAATAAGTCCCAGGCTCTTCAATTAATTACAAAAGATTTGAATGCTCCTGCGTAATCCTTTTTTACATCATTCAGTAGTGAGCGTCATCGACAGTTTTGTATCTGGACCCTATTAAAAAAACCAAACAACAAACCTCTATATTCAGACACATGGAAATTTTACAGAATGGTTATTGGCATTGCTTCTGTTTGGTGTACTGTTTTTAAAACAGCTAGTGGTAGCAATACAAAAGTAAACAGCACCAACCAAATGCATCTATTGGACACCGGTGGGTGTTAGGAAGAGGTAGTCAGCAGACAGTACTAGCTGTCCCATTCACAATAGACTGCATATAATATTTTCCATAACTGGAATCCTTCATAGATTTATTTTTTCATTATTGTTTTGTTTTGTGTGTGTCTATTGATGTGTGTCCCATTCCAACCAAAACAAACATCATATTTCTGGCCAAATAAGGACTCACACTGTTTTCTGAACGGCACTTCTTGTCTTGTAGGAGATACTAAAATTTGCACTTTTCAGCTTTCTGCATAATGCAGGAAACCTCTGGAAAGAATGAAAACAATGTACTAATCCATTTATCAAGTCTCTATTATACTGCCATCAAGCCTCTGGAAAAGGCTCTTGTGCCAAAAGAAATAAGTAGGTAAAAATGACATCTGTGATAAAACCTAATACTTTAACAGTAGCTTAAGTCTGAGTCAAACTACACAAGTTTTGTGTATTATTTTTTTTGTCATAAGAAAGTATACATGAATTATTTATTCAGCACCAATTCCTGCAGCATTATCTAAGCTTTGGAAGTTGTTAACCTCCATAACTCTCCAGGGCACTTCCGTGGACGGTGTTAAACATGTGTGGTGTTAAACATTCCTGCCAGCAGTCCGGAAGCAATATCCTTTGAGATACTGGGGAAAAACAATCCTTTCCCTTGCAGCAGCAGCAGAGTGCAATAAACCCCTCAATATGCAGCACCTGGCACTCTGGTGCCTGTGGAAGTGACTGAGCCCCTTCAGCACAAGGGAGACCCCCGAAGTCAACTGCCATCAAAGATACTTACGTCACTGTGGCAAAGATTCACAAACTGGTTGATGAAAAAATAAAAGAAAAACAAAAAAGTATTAAAATTTTAGAATTACATTCATACTGCAAGCTAAATAATGAAATATTTTTTGCATCAATATGAATTATGTATTTAAAGGAGTATTTAAGAAAGGATAAATGTGGATGTCTAGATTAACTTACACAGTAATGACAGTATTAGTATGACACATATCCTTTTGATTAAATGGGTCAAAACTGTCACATGGCTGTACTTAATAGCTCTAATTATCAGCACAGTTCCAATAGAGTCCTTGAAAATTACATGGACTTTTCCATTATTTGTACATAGCAAACATTTTATTTTTCTATTAATCTGTCAATTTTCACTGTGAGACTGGTTATCCTGGGTCTTATCGAAACTATGCTCAATAAACGTGTCAATGAAATGTGATACTCAGTTGAAATAGAGAGATGGACTATAAATAATTTTAAAACTTGATGAAATTATGATACACCTATCCTGTAAAAACAAACAAACAAACAAACAAACAAACAAACAAACAAACTAACTAACTAACTAACTAACTAACTAACTAACTAACTAACTAACACAGTCCTTGTGCCTGGTCCTGGTCCTGGCAGGTCTTGTGCTGTTCATTTGCAACCTCATCCATTTTTTTACACAATTCCACCATATGAAAAGGCTACCAGGCAGTCTTCTGAGCAATTTTTTAAGCGCATAGTAAGAAGAAAATATTATGTTTTCACTCATCAATATTCTCTCCGTGTTGAGGAGTTACTCAACTCTATTCTTGTTAGATAAGAAAAGAATATTGAATATTGTGGATGGAAACAGGAGCATTCTTGATCCTAGGATAATTTTAATTGATGCAGACCAGGAAGCTGAAGGATAGAGAAAACATTTTCTGTGTTTTGTAATTTTGTTCTGTAACTTGACTGTGGGAATCTATATCTTAAAAAGCCTTGAAAGAAATTATGCCGAGTGTGTTTACTTTATTCTTACTATAAAACACAACTAAGTAGTTCTAAAACATATTTATTTAACACAATCTTATTTTTACTACCACTCTGACTAGGAGCCAAAATAGAGTAGGTTTGCTTTCTTTTACTCTTCACTAGATGTTTACATAGCCAGTCTATTTCAGAAATTTTCACATTGAGTTGTAAGGGAAAACAGTTTGCCCTGGTATTATTTATGGTGCAGAAATGGGAGGAGAGATTGCAGCAAAATCTTTAAACTCCATGGATGTGATTAATTTAGTGCTATTTTTTCCACTATATATTTTCATATCTTCTCTTTAAATGGTTATTTATCACTTAGTAATTTAGGCATTATGAAGGTATGGAAGGAGAGAGTTAACACTGTCCAGCTACTGGTTTCCAATTTAATTTACTTTAATAACCTGCTCAGTTATTTTGCTAGTCTTCAGAGGACATAAATTAGTCTCATGTTCTCAGTTGCTTCCTGAAAGTGCCCATCTATGTGCTGACTACAAAGGGAGCCCTGGGAGATCAGCTGCCAGCTTAGTTGTCTGAATGTACATGATGCAATTGAGCTCCTCTTGAAGTCAAAGGAAAGACTGATTTAAATTTGCCTGACAATATGTTTGTTTACAAATTCTAACTTGTCCCACAGGTGATATAAAAATTATTGACATAGCTGCAATAGCTATATAATGCTTCCCAAAGGCAATCAGGAATTCTGGAGATTGCAGGTATGCATGTAGCAAAAAAAAGTAGATATGATTTTGTTTATTAGTTTTCTGAATAAGAGTAAACAATAAAAGTCATAGAAAAATAATAACTGAAGGAGCTTCAAGAGCATCACCTGGACTTTCCTTCTGCCCCAAGTCAGAGTCACATTGTGGCAGATGCTATTCCTATCATGGACTACTCTTGACAAATTGCCTGAGCTGTCCTTATAAACATTAAAAGATTAAGACTCCACAATTTCCCCAGTCCAATTATTCTGGTTACTCATTATCCATGCTATTTGAAAGCTTTTTCTGCTTCTTAACTTGCATCCCTCCTGGTGCAGTTAGTATCCACTACTACCTGTCCTGCCTACTATGTAGGGAACAATTATTTCTTTACTTTTTTCAATAGTCTTTTGTTTGTTTCACTTTAATGTGATGATTTTTCATTAAAGACAGAAGCAAAAAGGTTGGTAAATACCATCAGACATCTCAGTATAATTTGGCAACATCCTTCCAAACCAGGGAGTAACAGATGAGCATCTCTGCCCTTCTTTTTATGACTGAAAGACTGGAACGAGCTTTCAAGGTATCTGATGTTTCTTATAATTCTCCTCTGTCTTAAATTTTGATATGTCTAATTTCTATTATTATCTCTTCTATCCTTTTAGTAATCTGATTTAGTTTCCATTTTCTTCACACCTAAAATGCCAAGTACTGAGGATACAGACTAGATAAAAAAGCCTTTGTCAGCTGATGTTGTGTACTGGCCCAATATCAAAATGCTGTAAAAGGAACACCTTACAGCCCAGCCCTGTAAGTGAACTTGATGCTGAAGGCTCTCTGGACCCCTCAGTACTACTTGGCTGGCATTCTCCATCCACATTGCCCCATAAATGAGGAATAATGATAACCCTGCTTATTTTAGCACAAATTATGACTGAAATATCTATTCATATTTTTAAATCATAATAAAAAGAGATGGAGATTTTGAGCTCTGTTTTGGAGGTGAATTTTGAAGACTGTTTTTCCTCTTAATAGAGATGTTATTGTTACCTTTTAAAGCAAAGTTCTTTTACAGAAGTCTTGAGGAAGAAACTGAAATTGCCAGGGTTTTGCTTCAAAAGAAACTTGAAAATTGCTGCCAATCACATTTGGCAGAAGTTTGTACCAGATTGTTTGCAGAAGTTGTACAAAGCCAGGATATGATTTGGTCATTGTTAATTAGTTTATTAAAAACAAGTTTCTGACTTGGAATGATGCTTAATCCTTGCAGGAAATTAAGGATGTCATTCTTTCAATACTGCCTTGAACAATATTTTCAGTCACCCTGGCTGTTCACAGAATAATCACCATCTTGGATTGTGATGTCCTTGTAGCTGTAGTGAACTCACCACAGACAGGAACAGGGAAAGAGTATGGGAAAGGAGGTAATCTTAGGCAGCAAGATTTCTTGTATGTTTTAAAAAGAATAGAAAACATTGTGTTCATATAAGGTAAAAAAAAACCCTACCAAAAAAACCCCAAAAAAAACCCAGAAAAAAACAAAAAAAACCCAAAACCAAACAAACCACCACCAAAACCAAAACAACAAAAAAACTCCAAAAAAAACCAAACCAAAAAAACCACAAACAAACAAACAAAAAACTCACAAAAAACAAACAAACAAACAAACAAACAAAAAACCCCAAACAAACAAAAAAACCCCAAAAAACAAAACAAAAAAACCCCAAACAAACCAAAAACAAAAATACAGAAAGCTGGTATAAATAGTTACCTTGCCTCAAGCCAAAAAGTTTGCTGCAAGTCTATGGCTTGTCTCACACCACCTTTAGCTTGTTACCATGGAGGGTGGTGTTTTCAGGCTCTCTGCTGTGACCAGCCAGGCCACTGAAAACATCAGCTTACTGCAGCCATCTCCCCAAACATCACTTCACTGAAGGTGCAATCCAGGTTTATACAGGCCCTCACAGAATATTTCCACAGCCAGAATGCTCCTTTATCCTGGCAACTGTCTAAACCATATTTCTGAAGACAGCTCTTCCATGCAGATTTTGAATTATAAATATCAGTGTTTTCAGTTTGTCAGTTTGAAGTCAGCCCTAGACATTAACAGGACTATCTAATGCTTGTTTACATTCAGAGATATATGAATAGATACCTGAGTCACAGAAAATCTTGAATGCAATATTTGAATAGAAGTGTTAAAGATGCAATCTTAATTGTAGCACTGCATTTAGACCCAAATGGTAGCAAAGTTGGCATGAATCACAGGGATAAAAACAAATGCTGTCACAACAGAGGGGGAAGTGTGAGCTCAGAAACCTAGAGTAGGTGGCTACCCAGAGGGGAAATAAAGCAGCAGAAAGATTTACAGGGCACTGTCTTAATAGTACTTGATACATTGAAGTGAAGCATGGATATTTATGTTCTATGTATAAGGTTTTCCTTGCAATTTCATTTGTATTAAATATCCTTTTATTTGGCCTTTCTAGGTTTGTTATATAGTGCTATTAGTTGGCATCCCTATGCCAGGATTTATCTGCACACTTCATTATTAGAGAACTGACTATATTGAGAACTGACTCTAGCCTTGGGCAGGAGCAGCTTTTGGGACCTGTGAGGCTGAGATTTGTGGGAGTTCATGTGCTCTTCTTTACCAATTGTGCAGGGAGAGATGAATTTAACTGTGTACTCTGAAATACACGGAGCAATCTTGATGATCTGATCTGTGTGACAAGCCCTCCTGGTTACCTGCTAATTTATGTTGTGAAACAAGAACTTCAGATAAAGAGGATTTTAGTGTAAATAAATAAGAGATAGCTGTCATTGAGAAGTCTTGACTACTTATCTTGCTAAAAGCCATCAATCCCATGTTTAATTCATTTCAAACAATAAGCTATTTCCATCCTGGCTTTTATCTTCCCATTGGGCCACCTTTTATTATAAGTTCTTATTACAAGCTGGCAACGTGTCGCATGTGAATGAAAACTGATGAGATCAGGATAAGAATAAGCTGGGTACCTAAATTAAAGTTTGACTTTAATAGCACTCCTTAGGTAACTTTTCAAAAGCACTATCCTAGCCTTTATTAAAATTGGCAGAGTCTATCAAAAAAGCAGGTTATTCACCTCTTCATGTTCATCACCCGGGCACAATAAAGATATGTAGGATGGCAGAGATGAACAAATGTAACCATGCATGTTCAGAGACACTGCAGAAATTCAGGTTTCCAAAGTCAACTCAACCAGTTAAAAAAGTTTCCCAATCACACTTCTGAGCCTTCACTGAGTGAGCAGCTAAGGCTGCAGTTTGAGTACAAATAATGAACTAACCACCATCCAAAGAACACAGCTTTCTTTTCACAAGATAGGATACACACAGGTTCATTATTAATTTCTTTTCTATGGTTTCTCCTACCTTTACTAAATTCTCAGATTTATTTTTTTTTCAAAGACTCTATTTTAAGAACATATGAAAGTAAAAGGTAATAGAATTGACTTTTTAAAATTAGGTTAAAATCTAGGTCAATTTTATTTTTTGGTACATACATTTTTTTGGTCTGTGTAAGTTTAAGAGTAGCACTTATAGGCAGATTTTTAAAATTATGCAGGCAGCTTTTTTATGTTTTTAAAATTAAAGCTTTTTTTTTTTTGCTGCAGTCTCCTATATATGAATATTTTAGATTTTATAATCGTTATGCTTCCTATCTTTCCTTTTCTGTTGTGATATTAAAATCACAATGACTGGAAAAGGAACAGAATTTAAAATACTGGAAGACATAAAAGTAGATAAATAAGATCATGTCTATTTCACCGCAAATCATATTTTTATTTATAAATAATTTATTTGTCACTGAAAATAGATACAGTGCCCATATTTTCCTCATAAACCTGTTATCAGTACTCCTGTAACCAAAACCACATGCCTAATCTCTAGGTATCTCTTATCTTTGACACTTCTAGACCATTTTCCAATACTCACATGAAATAAAAATATTACTACTCATCTTAATAAAAGAAATTTGAATTATGAAATTAAAAAAAAACTAGAACTGAGCCTTTAAACTAAAGCCTTCAGACGCTTTAAGTTCTGAAATGATCACGTTGTCAAAATGGCAGTGATACAAAGCTTAAAATTTTCAAAGTAAATTAATTAATCTCTTTAAAAAGCTTACTTGAAGCCTCAAATAAAGTGATGTTTCCTGATGTTTAATTTAGGAATGTCTTGTTATCCACCCCACAACTACTCAGTCACAGAGCTGTGTTTCTTATGATAAATCCTGCTGGAATTTTGTTGGTTTGGTTTTGGTTTGTTCTAAATAGATTAAAAATAAAAGCTATTTTGCTAATTTAGAAAATTATGTTCTCTGCTGGAAATATTCAAATAGGATTCCCAGCAGTTTGATTTGAAACAGATTCTTCATGTGCAACACCTAATCTAATGTTTTTTTGTTTGTTTTTTTTAATATAGTAAGATTAAAAGTAAATGATTACAATTCAAATAGCAGCACACATTTTTCATGTCAACTATTTGTCATTTGATTGACAGACCTACCATAAAAATGTCAGATTTAATGATAACTTAGTTTAAAACCACAAATTTTCACAGTTATGTATTGTCTATATTAGCAAATAATTTAAATGCAAATGCATCAACCAATAAGACTGTACATTTTTATTTTAAAAAGTGATGAGAAGTGTCTTATGGTGACTACTAAATCAGTAAAAGTATTACAAGAGAAGGAATTTTATGATATGTTTACCTTTCTTATATACATCAAAGATATATAAAATATGTTACATACACATGGGGATTTTTCCCTGTACTCAGACTACCCTGAAACAATGTGCAAGGATTAATACAGTATCATAAGGAAGATAAATATCACCATCAACCAAAAAGCTCTATTAAGAGTAGAAAAGGATAGAAATATGAGTAAAACTGATTGCTAAACTAGCCCCCCCCAAAAAAAAAAAAAAAAACAAAACAAAAAAAACCACAAAAAAACCACATGTATAGCAAATTAATATTATTTTCACATTTAGAAAAACATATTTTTAATTAAATATCTTAATTCAGTCAGAAATTATTTGATGGCATTTTCTCACTGATGTGAAAATACACATGCTTTCTGGAATTGTGCTAATTTTTTTCAAAGGAGTCACTTAGAACAAAAAAAAAGAGATAGACTTAAAATATTCACCCTTTCTTGACATTAGGGGTATGAAATGTTTTAATGTTAGTGTGAAAATTATTCTCAAATTCAGCATTGTGTCATGCTTTGATTATGTTGAAAGAAAATACTTTCTTCCAAAACCAATCTTAGCATGCTTTTTTTTTTTAAGCAATACAGATTTATGGAGTTTGGAAAATGAAATAAAAATCATTTGGAAGAAATTTGAGCTTTCTTTTATTTAGCTGTACACTGCATGCCTTCCCAAATATTTAAGTATTTTTTTGCTGTCTACGCCCTGTTCTATGTTTTGAAGTTACATTTTGTTTAACATTTGAGGATTCAAGCAATGAGAATCAGCACAGTGCATGGTCCCACACACGTAAACTCCCTGTAACAAAGTTTTCTCCAGTTCAGCCACAGCAAAGCACAACTTTCCTTTCACCATGTGGAGCAGCTCATCCAGAGGAAGAGTCTTTGCTGAGCTATTGGCACTGAGCAGAGAGTTGTACTCAAACCTGCTCATGAGTATTTTCCCAGACTGGGAAACTCCTGCTTGATCTTTACAGGCTTTTTTTCCACATTCCTTAAACATGTCCAGAGTGGCTTAGTTCATTCATGCTGATTTGACAGTTGGAAGAAAATATATTGTTTTTCTTTATTGCAATGTGGATCAGCTTCAAATGAGCTCATAGGCATTCTTAGCATTGCTTGAGAGCTTAGTGAGATAATAGTTTTAAAATCTTCAACAAACCAGTATCCAGAAGATAATATACTTCATAAAACCACTGACTTCATCTTACCACTGTTTAAATCCTTCTAGCATTTAGAGAAATTGGTGTCATTTTTTTCCAATAAAATAACACTTGTAAGGTGTTAAAAGTTCATTTTAAAGTACTGTTGATGGAGTTCACAGGAATTTGCCTTAATAGCTTTTGTAATCCCTGGGTGAAAAAGCAGACCATTTGCTTTAGCAGATTATCTGTTTGGTTGGGGTTTTTTTCCCAAATAGAAAGCTGTTGAAGGGATTTAGTTTACTGACAAAGCAAAAAAGTAAAGTAATTTCATTAACTATGTTAATTTGGATCTCCCTAGAAAAAAATTCCAAACTATCGTTTGTTGCATTTTCAATTACAATTAATCTATTTTTGAAATTCTAATTAAATGCCTGAGTGAAAAAAATATTGGGTAGCTTTGGGGTTTTTTTTAAGAGAGAAGTGTAATATACATTTTATGTTTTTCAAATTTGAAGTTACTTAGCAGATTCTATCTCAGAATTACATTCTTGATACTGGGCTTGAAATACAGCATTTATTGTTTTCTTTTGAGAACATAATGTTTTTAATGCAAAGTTTTGTTTTCAGGGTCCTTTCTGGGAGAGATGAAAATGGGTGGGAAAAATAGTCTGTACCCTTTAGCTTATGCATCGAAACCATATAAACTTCCTATTATTCATAATAGAGTTTGGCCTTTTGAACTTTTACAAGCTTTCTGCAAATTGCCAGCTGTAAGGGATCCTTCATGAGAAAATCTCTCATTCAGGAAACCAGGCTCAGGGATCTAGGGTATGCAAAAGATTTGCTTAGAAGGAAAAGGCATTAGGAAATTGCCTCACTACATGTAAGTTCTGTGCTGGTACTGTTAATAACGTTACTCCTGATGAAATAAAATGTGATTCTTTCACCTCAATCTGTTGTTGAGGAAGATTTTTGGCAGAGATATTAGATGCACAGAGGATAATTACACATCATACTCGGAATCTAAGTAATTTCCATTCTAAGACATGGGGAATTGCAAAGAGAAAGGATTATTCACACTTACATGTCTTTTGTATCTAAGTTTTGAAGAGAGATTTATATAAGAAAAGACCAAAACATAAAAAGTAGAATAAGAGTGGAAGAAAAATAGACCTGATCCATACATGTCAGGCTAGAAGTTCAAGTGCTTGATCTCACAAGCATGTACCTTAGGAGTTCTGTTATATACAGTAATGCCAGCCATTGCATGAGACAAAATATTCATTCATAATTCTATAATAAAATATTTCCTAGTGTTGATAATACAGAAAATGCAAAATAAGGACATTCATTAAAACTCATCTTACTAACTTATCTAGCAAATTGTTGTGTTGTGTTTTATATGCCTTTTTATAATTGTTCTGTACCTTGGTTTATCCCAGTTCTCCCCTATGTCAGTGGCTCTGCCCATCCTGCCTCCTCCCTCAACCCCTCCCTGGTGTCCTGTCTGTCCCTCAGCAGCCCATCCCTTCCCCTAGAAACTTCTGTTAAGGGCATCGAGTGACTGGTTCAGGAACCGGGGTTCCTCCCACAGGTTACCCCCGTTGGTCTCCCCAGCAGTCCATCTTCCCAATGTCCATACCCCCATGTTTCCCCATTGGCTCCCTATCTTTGTTCCCTCCTCCCTTTATAAGATGCTTTATGGTCAGGGCCTTCGTCTTCGGAGCGAGGTCACGCTGTGCTCTGGGTCAGTGCCCTGAATAAACCTGGACTGACACCTCCACCCGCAGTCCACTCCTCCTTCCGCCGTCGCGCCTTTGCCTCACCCGCCAAGGCGAGAGCCTTCGCCGCCCTCCTGACTCCGCTGGAGACCGGGAGAGCGTCCCCCGCTGTCGCTGTGCCACAGCCAGCCGGGCGCTCCGAGGGACACTCGGAGAGGCACAGATACAGCAAATAAAAAGAAATATGTTGTAATCATTGAATTTCTGGAGGAGAGTTAAAATAGTCAAGGCATCTTTTCAGACAGATACATCAGTGAGTATGGCTTCCTCATATAAAGATTGATTCCAGAGATTTAAAAGTTTCATTGACATGTTCAAATTGATACATTATGCATTGCTCCTTCCCTCCTCAGCCTGTTGCTGAGCCCAGACAGTCACTTTGCATCTTTGAATTTCCATGACATCTTTCTCTCTGATTTATTTTGAGACAGTAAGTTCCTTAGCTTGGCGAAATCAGTAGATGTCTTTACGTCCAGTACGATGGTCTTGCAGAATCTCCCAGGTTCTCTGGTACTATCATATTACAATTTGTGACAGCAAAGATTGATTCGTTGAGGCATCTTAGCAATTCTTTGTAACAAAGGAAGCAAAGGATAACCATCTCTACAATAAAATATACTCTTATTTTTCTTGTGAAAACAGTTGCTTTATAACCATCTAATGAAAATAAGATCTGCATCTTAGGCTTTTGAAAATTCTCATGGGAAAACAGAGGGAAATGAGTCTTTTTTTTCTTGATGCAATGATGTTTGATAACCTGCTTCTCTGCACATCCTTTGTGGCTACACAACCATGTTCTTGTGGATACAAAAAGAAGAAGAAATATTATTTGAATATAGTTTAAAGTGTATTTTACCAATGTCAAATTGTGTCCTCCTGTGACAGGACCAAAACTGCTTCAAAATCTATCACAGTCTGACTCTGCCCTGTAGCATTGAAAAGAATGTACAAACTGGGCTTTTTAAAAGCGTAAGAAGGGCAGCTCTCCATCTTCCATTAAGGGAGCACAGAAAGATATTTTATAAATTTTAGTCACTTGAACCAGGCTGTGCACACTTTCCTGCCCCTGTACAAAGCGGCATCTAATGACTCCCATACTCATTTGCCTCTTCCCCTCACCTCCAGGGAAATCCCACCTGTGCCACCAGTACAATCATGATCAGATTTTGGGGCTATGATTTTCTTCATAAGTGATGAAGTGACTTGCCAATAACACTGCATCTCTTTCCATCTTTACTGTTAGCAACATCTGAGAAACCTTGAAATGTGTTCTGTTCAGGGAGAAGTATTCAGTAAGATCTGTAATACTAACAATACTGCTTAGGCAGAGCAATTTTGGGGAAGGATTTTTGTTTGTGCGCAGCAAAAGTTCTAAATCTGAGACAGGGTGACAGAGTGTTTGCGTATTCTTGGAGTATGGCTTCTGTTAATCATGTGGGAAATGACACATTTTTTGAATGTTAGAGTTTACTTCCCAAGAGAACCATTGCAGCATTCGTGTATTCCCGCAGGCTTTCCTGCTCGGAATGCAAACCAGTTTGCAATACTTATTCATATTTTAATTGATCTCATGAATTCCAATTTGCAAAAGAATGTGTGTCAGGTCTATGTTTGGCAGAATAAAAGTTTTATTTCAGTCCTTTGAGGGTGGTCACAAAAATCAATGTTACAATTGCAGGCTGTAAGATGTGTAAATTTAACTTTCCAAAAATTGTATTTACTACATTTTTACAGTGAATGAGCAAGAAACCAGAAAAGAGTTTAAGGCTACCTAGGTGTAAAAGGAAAAGCCCCTATAAAAAAAGTAAATGGTGGGTAACTTATGCAACTGACTGAGGATTAATTCCTTTAATGAAGATAAAGGCTGAGTATGTGATAGCACCATTGATCTTGGGGATTTAGGATTTGTCTGTAAACTTTAAAATATAAATATGTAATTTTTTTGCCTTCTGAGTTTTTGCATTGATTTTATATTGGTTATTTCCATTATCCTTACAGTTTTTCCTTAAGAATCCATTTGTCCATTCAATGCCTTGCTCAGTCAGAAGGAAAGAAATATTAAGAAAGTGAAGTTAAATTGATAATAACTATTCACTGCATGCTGGGAATACAGCATGTGCCAAACTTTGCCTTTTTCCAGTTTTGCAGATTACTTTGGCAGTCCTTTTTTCTTTATGTTGTACATAGGCATCACTTTATTGCAGCTCACAAAAACAATCCAGTGCCTCTTGATGCAAGTGGAGGTACATATCTTAAGTGCATTTCCTTTAGTGCTTCAATGGCATTTGTTCTTGTCACTCAGTGGAATAATATGACAGAAACAAATGAGAGAGTGCTTCCTGCTTGCTAAATACAAAATGGTCTGCACACAGCTAGGAGAACTCTTGCTTGTTTTGTTTTTGAAAGTGCTTTGTGGAAAATCAAATGCTAGTGAGAGACAGCACTTCTTTAACTATTTTCTGATTTAATGTCGACCTGACAGACCTCCTGGGAAAAGGAAATCAATCTTTCTATTTTTTTAAACATATTTATGAATTTTAGCTTTTTCATACAACAGTAAGTGACAGATACAAATAGAATTCATATAATGTGAAATAGGTAACTCCATATCATTGATATACAAAATTAAGGAGCAGTGCCATAAAAGTAATCCTCAGAAATATCAAACTAGGAAGTCTGTACTGTGAAAAAAGCAGTGATTAACATCATAATTGTATTCACTGTGTAGGTTGCGTTTTACCAGTAAAATTATTGAAATACAGCAAGCTAATATTTCTAATTTACATTTAAATACTTTCTATAAAACAAACAGTCATGCAATTAATACCTGAGGGAATACATCATCATAAATACTCTACTCAGATAATACCAGAGTACTTATAATACAGAGGCTACGATTTTCAAAAGAATAGCAAACCCCTTATGTTTCATAATCATTTATCTCTTTGCTTCCTAAAATTCTTAGGTTTTTTTTTCCAGCAAATTTTTATGGAATTTAATTAGGAATTTAGTCAATGAGATTTAAGAGCAAACGAATATGATTACTGTAGCCCAGGAAAGTGGCAAACACATGAGCTCAAAATGAATTGCATTCAAAGGTCTTTAAAAATATAGTGGTGGCTACTTATCTTTTGAGTGGAAATATGAATTTTCCTTGGAAGGTATGTTCCTGATATGCATTTCTGATAGATTGCTTTTCATATATAAAAAGTTTACATTTTGTATTGCAACAGTGTGAAAACCTAGTTTGAAGAAGAGATGAGACTATGTGAATTTGCAACCCAGAAGCAATTTTTTCACTGCTGAAAAATCATTCACATGTCCAGAAAATACTCCAGAAGTCTAATGGAGACTTCTGAGATGCTAATTTGTTAGTATGGAAAAAATTAAGCCTGCTTATTATGTGCCATGTATCCTGACATAATCACAATGAGCACTGTGAATTAGACTGTGATGGAAAATGCTAAGTACATGTAACTATAACATTAGGAAATTGTTTGCTTTGGGAAAACAACTGTATTCTGGGCTAGGCTTTGTTTCATTTTTTGACAGAAAGCCTCAGGCAGCTGAGAGACTAAAACAAAATAGTAACTGTGATCACTACCTTCAACCAACCTTCTCCCCTGTGAGATGTTTCACAAAAAGTAGAGGCTGTTTTTATAACTGCTTGCTAACATTTGGGAGACAGAACAGAGGGACATAATGCCTTCTAGATTTTCTTGCTGCCAGAAGATTTTGTAAAATATTCCCATTCCTCTCACAGAGATGAAGAAGGAAAAGTGGCCATTCTCTTTTATTCATGGTGCCAGATGTAAGAATGATTTGTGCTATTCTTGTCAGGTCCCTGTGAATGTGTGTACAAAGAGCACTGCACTGATGTCAGCAGTTTTGTAATCCCACAGACCAGAATCATATAGAATGGTTTGGGTTGGACAGAACATTAAATCCTTTAGTTACAATCCCCCTGCCATGGGCAGGGACACCTTCCACTAGACCAGGTTGCTCAGAGCCACATCCAACCTGGCCTTGAACACTTTCAGAGATGGGACAGCCACCACTTCTCCAGGAAATCTGTTCCTGTGCCTTACCACCCTCACAGTAAACAGCTTCTTCCTAATATCTAATCTAAAACTGCTCTTTTTCAGTTTGAAGCCATATGGCTTTGTCCTGTCTCCACATGCCCTTGTAAAAAGTTTCCAACTCCCTGGTAGGCTCCCTTCAGACAATGGAAGGCTGTTAAAAAGATCTCCCTGGAGACTTCTCTTCTTCAGGCTGAACAACACCAACTCTCATATAGAAAGCATCTCCTATTGTGGTCATTCCAGCAAAGTGTTAATACATAAATGCCAGACAAGGCAAGACAGCACAAAACCATTTAACACATTTTACCATTTTACACATTTTACCATTTTACATAATGAAATGTTTATATGGTTTCTAATTCACTTTTTATACAACGGACAAATAAATTATATTACATTTGCATCTCGGTTCACCTGGATGTTCACAATCCCTCTGAATATTCCCATTCTTACTCTTGCTAGATGTGAGTATAGGAGGGCTCTTTTGGATAGTTAGGAGGAAAAAATAGACTTTCAATCAGAGAAATGTAGACTCATTCTCAGAATTTTTAAAGTTCTGGTTGCATAACTATTCATTTAATAGTTGCATAGCAGTAATTTATAAATAATTGTAAATAAATATAAAGTCAGGCTTTCTACAGAAAACATGGAATTTTTCTGGAGAAATAAAAACTTGTCAATTTATTCCAGTCACATCACCTGCAAATTCATCTGTAAATATGTCTCAAACCAGGGTCCCCTATTTTCAAGATGTTTAATTCTTCCACAGAATTTTTTCTAACCTGAGCAGTGAAGTCTACCCAGATTTGACTTTAATGGACAATAAGTTGGTGCAGAGAGAAACTAGGCATAATTAAGCCCTGCATTTTTAACAGTTTTCCTCTTCATATCTTCACTCCCAAACCATTCTTCCTCATTTGTTGATTTTCCATTCCATTACTGTCTGGCTGCAATTTGAACATTATCTGAGATAAGAGTGAAAGGTTTTTCTTGTGATAGTTCCATGAAGCCAAACACTGACTCATTTCTTCTGTATATCAAAGTCTGAAATAGATCAAATAAAACCAGTCTGAGAAATATTTCACTCTCTCTTTTCCCCTCTCTTGGAGACATTGATGTATGTCTCTCGGGAAAAAAAATATCCTGCTCTCCCATCCGTGGTGCTCACACATTGGTCTTGTCACTGCGCAGTGACTGATAATAATAATGGTTGAAATCACTTTCAGATATACTCGTGACCGAATATGGTCTAAAATGAACTTGAAACATTGTTCATGCCATAATTGCTAGAGGAAAATGGTCTTCATGGTTTCTGTTACTGTTTTGTTGGGTTTTTTTTAATGTCCCTCTCTGAACTGTGCAATAAAAGAGTAAGAAGACTATGCTAGTGACAACCGTGTCAGGAAATTCATGTCTAATTCAGATTGACCTGCCATTTTTGAGATGCAGAGATTTATTTATATATCTATAGATAGTTGTATCTATGGATATAGGTAAATAATCACATTTCAGATTTTTTCTCTAATCTTTAAGAAAATGAGACATGTTTTGATCCTTCACAGGGTCCTGTGTTTGTATTCTGAGCAAGCCCTACCAAGCTCAGAATTTTTTATTTGTGCCTTTGGTGATTTTAGCCTTGCTGTCATGCTGATTACCATGTATAGGATAAAGGCTTTTGTAAAGTATTAAGATGTGACCAATAGAGCACTGGCCAAAACAAGGCCCCTTTAGGAAGACTGGAAGTCAGCAGGGGTGTATTGACTTGCAGACTGTTAGGATGACAATCTCAAGACAGCGCTTGGCAAACAATATTTTCAAGATATTATTAGTATGAAGGTAAACTTTTAAACAGCAGTGGAACTGGTAAAGACTGAACAGACATGGAACTGATTAGGAGTGCCCCTTAGTCAGTCTTAATACTAATGTTGGAGAATAAGAGTGCTTTTGTGTTGGAAAAAGGGGACAGAGGCACAGAAATCTGAGGCTCAACTCATTCCAGGCATGCCTCTCACTTTCAAACATGATTTAGTGGTGCTTTTCTAACAGTAATATAAAAGTAACTGTACTCACTCTCCATCTTAAAATTGGGACAGACTATTAAGAAAACTGGAAAGCTTCTAGTTTAACAGCTGAATTGAAGTATTTAGTTTATTTAGAAGAGCAAAAGAGAGGCTGAGAAAGACTATGACCACTGTCTCTGAATAGCTTTCTGCTTTAAACTGCAATGTAAGGAAAAATTGCTTAAATGAATAAGTTATACTGATAAAAGAGCTCCTGAGCACTGGAGTGAGATAGAGTCACGCTGGAAATGCGCTTGTCTTCATAGCACTGAGATTGTGGAACAATGTTTCAGCAGGAGGAGCAGTAAAAGATTTCATTATTTTTAGATAATTTATGAAAGTTTTAGAACATTATTCTTCACCATGACAAAGCATGAGATTTACAAACATTTCAATTCTTGTACTTGTGGTCTAGACAGAGCAACACAGAGAAGAAAGCTGATCAAAGGAGCTGATTGTCCTGCTCTACTCTGCACTGATGCATCTTCACCTTGAGTGCTCTGTGAAGTTTTGGGTGCCAAAATACAAGAAAGATATGAAAATATTAAAGATTGTCCAAAGGAGGTGAAGGGTCTGGAGGGGAAGCTGTTTGAAGAATGGCTGAGATCACTTGGTCTGTTCAGCCTGGAGGAGAGGAGACTGAAGGGAGACCTCATTGTAGCTACAGCTTCCTCATGAAGGGGAAGGGCAGGCCCTGATTTCAGTCTGGTGGCCGGTGACAGAACCCAAGGAATGAACCTAAGTCAGGGGAAATTTACCTTAAATATCTGGAAAAGGTTCTTTGCCCAGAATGGGATTGGGCATGGGATGGCCTCCCTGGAGAAACAGTCACAGCACCAACCTTGACAGAGTTCAAGAAGCATTTGGACAACGCTCTTGGCCACGTGGAGTGACTCTTGGAGGTGTTTTTTGCAGGGTCAGGAGCTGGACTTGGATGATCCTTGTGGGTCCCTTCCAACTCAGGGTATCCTATGATTTTTTGATTCTGTGATCCCATAAGAATGACTTTATCATCACCCTCTATGATATTGATGTTTCAGAACAATCAAAATGCTTCTATTTCTAGTGCTGTTAACCTGACATATTTTATGGATACTGAACTGTGTTTAAAATAAAACAACATATGCAGAGTAAGATCAGCTGTTATTCCAAGTGTTTATGAGATGAAGAAGTAACTGTAGTCTTGGAGATAGAGTTATCCAGGAGGCACAAGGAGCCATGAAGTTTAAAATTAAAAATAGCATGTCATTGAAGTGTGATGAAGTTATAACAGCTTTATGGCCATTTCTCCAGTAGGCTGCCTTTGCTTTACAGGCCTTTGTGTGCCATTAAATTCACTATGAAAAGCAAGCTGGGAAAGAGCAGAGAAATTTCACGTCAATAAATAAATGGGGAATTAAAATTGTTCCTTGTGAGGGAGTCAAAGGATTTGGTTAATAACAGTATTAATCTTTTTCTAATTCTGCCTTCTTTCGCAGCTAGAGTATGGATGTGGTCTTATTTTGATGAAACATTTGCTGGCAGTAGAAAATTTAAAGAAAGCAGATTAGCATTATGTACTGAAAACACTATGGTTTTCAGTGCTTTTATACCTTAAAAATATCAGTAAGGAAAAAACAAATCAATCTGAATTCCCAGGGAGTATGGTAATATCCAGATTCAGGAGAATCGTTAAGTCAAAGCTTTTCTATTAACTCTGACATACAAAATTAAATTTTGCCCATACAAAAGCTACTATATTTCTTGCTATTGAGGCATACCAGTTTTTCTAATATTCATACAGAAAGACTCAGGAAAAAACAGATAAACAGTCCATTGCGAGATGACTGGAGGATAGGTTGCTTCTGGACATTAATAGAAGTCGAAACCCAAACCTTTAACGACCCCAGATCTGTAGGCCTCACCTCTATGAACATGTTCTGCAGTCCCAGTTTGTTACTGCCTAAGCTTGAGGATTTGCCCTGGGACCTTAGAGCGGCTGACAATTTTTCAGCTTGACTTTAATATTATTTTAAATCACTGAAATAATTAATTTTAGGAAATTCTTCATGCTTTGTTTTTGCTGTAAGGGATTTTACTAGACAGGTTTAGTGAAGCTTACCACGCTTTAGTTTTAAAGAATAAAATGGCAGTCTGCAAGCAAGGCTTTTCTGTGTAAGAAAACAAACATTTCTCGCTGGCACTTGACAAATGAGGGTGTTACTGAAGAAGGCTTGAGAAAAGGAGATTTTTGAAGACACACCGCTAATTGATAATCCAATTTGCTCATGCTCAAGAGATTTTTTCATCAGCCAGTCACTTTTTGCACAAAGCTTGTCATGCGTTTAACCAAAAGATTCCCAAAAAGATAACTCATTTATCTTATTTTATATTACTTTATTGATTTTATGCTATACCATATCAAATGTTATGATTACAGTTTGAAAAACATCATATCCCTGTGGCTTGAAAAAAGAATTCTTGAATGTCCTCCAACAAGATAAAGTACATTGTTGAAATTATATCTATTGAAAAAGATTTCTGAAGGCAAGAGATTATCCAAGTTAGCAAGCAATTTAGCAAATTGGTACAGAATTTCAGTAAGCATCCAGATTAAATTAGTGTGGAATTCTGTATTATAACTGGGGTGAAAAAACTTTTTATATCCTCATAGTTTTTACTCTTTGAATGATTACCTACTGTCATGAGAGTACAGTTAAGACAGAGTCATGTCCTTGTAAGATATCTGCACTACAAAGGGACAACAGTGGTTCCTTTTTAGTGTTCTGTGTCTGTTATTTGTTTCTATATCACTCTGAACGAAAATCTGTGATTAACAGGTCTGTGATATTTCACTGTGTAAAAACTAGGATGCATCTGTTATTGCCTATGCTGTGGTAAGTCTTTGGCAACAGTCCTTTATATCTTTTTCGGAGGTAAACACAGATGAAAATGGGTAGGGGCATCACAGGAATGAAGTTGTCTGTGACACCTGAGCGAGGTAGCTGCAGGTTGTGAAATCATCTCTTGTACTGAAGAGTGAGAGAGGGGAAAGATTCATACAGACGTTTCCCTCTGTCACAAAGGTCGTTAAACAGTATTGATGAAGTGTGCTTTTGGAACCCTCAAAATAATGCTAATTTGAAATTCCTAAGGCAACTAGAGTTCCTAGTAGGCATGCAATAAACCTGGGGTTCAAGGTGATACTTATTTTCAAACAAGGTAGTGTTGGTGGTTGGATTTGTTTCCTTTGTGTTAGTGGAATTTTTTTCCTGGTGTTTTGCTAGGGAACTAATTGCTGGGTACTTATGGGTACTTGACCAAAACAAAGGGATGGAGCAGGGTTCCTTGTGAACAGCAGTTGAACATAAGCAGTCCGTCCTAAGGGCACCGTTCCAAAAGGAAGTCAAGCAGGGTGCCTCTGGAGCACTCTCCTCTGGAGCACCAGAGGAGGACCCTGCTTGTTTTCTACTGGATTTCTTCCTGGAGGAAGACATGGAGTCATCTCATCACCACTGGACTTTCTGTAGGACCATCTCCATTCCACAGAACTGCATTTATTACTCCAGGAAGATTTCATCTGGACTGCTTTTAACACCCTGACACCCAGGGTGTCAGGTCACATCTCTGACTCTGTCAGGATTTTTCTAGTGTTTTGTTTGTTTTGTTTTGCTTGTCTCTCGGTGCTATTACTTTTTTTTTTTTTGTAATATTCCTAGTAAAGAACTGTTATTCCNAGATATTCATATATAGGCCAGAATTTACAGTGTGTGATGTAGTACTTGTGTCTGTATTGCATTCCATTACTGATGGCAATGAAGTAACTTTTGATACCTCTGCAGTACAAAAGAGAACACTGACTATTATGGCTTCTATAGATATGTACCAGGAACAGATTTCAGAATTAACCCCCCCCAAAAAAAAAAAAAAAAAGCTGAACAAACACTCTGAAACATTTTGGAGACAGTAGATTGAAAACCTGGTGTTCTTCTTGCAAAAAATAGGGAGTTTTATATTGTAGGGTGGAAGAGATGTAAATTCAAGTCTTTACCATGACTTCGAATCATATTTAAAATAATCACACCTTGTATCCACTGTAAGACAGGACCTCAGATCAGGAGACAGCTGTGATATAACAGGCTGCCTGCAAAGAGGTATTTTAGTTATGTAGATTAGGAGTTTGTGCTGTGCCATTACTCCCTGATGGAAATAAAGCCGCAGAGAGCTTTTAGCCTGTGGCATGCTATTGGTCAACATCACACTTAGCAAAACACTGCAGTCTCCTTTTAAATTCAATATGTGTGATTTCTTCATTGCCTGTTCTCAGACATGGAAACTGACAAATTTTTAATGAAATATAAATGGTCATTTAATCTGAAGTTATTATTTTAGTTTATATAGTTAGCTATATGTTTCCACTAAGGGACAATTAGCCAGTACATTGCATACTTGGTGTCTTCCAATGTTTGCTGTGAATAATAACTAATAATAAAGAGGAATAAAGTACTGACTCTGTCTCTTTGAAATATTCTGTTTTTCTACAATAGACATGGGGAGTAGAAGATTAATTTTAATGTACCTACCAGAACAGAAAAAATGATTACATAAATGATTTCTTTATATTAGAAGGATCAATTATGTAATGAAGCAAAACCTTCCCGCAATACTCATTGATCTTCTCAGGGTTTTTCTGTGCCAAAAATAAAAAAGTTTTTGTTAAAAATTTTCTTCAATTGCTTTTACTGGGTAAAAGTAAATTTCAGTTGCTGGGGTATTTTTCCTCAAACCCTTATACAGTTATTGGCTAATCAACAAATAAAACAGTCTTTAATTAAAACCAAACCAACAAACCCAAACAAATATAATATTTATTGTATCTATTTTCTTTTCTTTAAAAAATGCAAACACCAGCCTTTCTTAAGTACAAATTTTGCTTGATGTGACAAAACTTACAATGTCTTTTTGAAAATGCAAGTTTTTTTAATGGAAATATTTTCTAGTTCTGGTACTTTAGTCAATAAGAACAATGCCTTTAAAAAATATCTTTAGTTCAGCGCAGGAAGATATGACCTAAAAGGAAGTGAATACTGCTCATTGCAAGATTTCCATCAGTGACACCTTAGTCTTATATGCTTCCAGGATTATTACAGTGGTGATAATGACTTAAGCACAACTAAGTTTAGCTTGAGGTGTTATAATTCAAGTAACAGAATGCAAGATAGATCTTATGCAAAGCTCCTTGTATATTGATACAGATTTTAAAGCAGCCCCTGTTCTGTAAATAAACCTTTTAGAAGTTAGCAAAATACAAGCTTAGAAAGTACTTAGCACTCTGCTTCTTTCTCTCTCTTTTAAATGTACAAAGTACGGTAGTATATAAAATTTTATAGTTATTTATATTTTGGAAGGATAGTACCTGATGACTGGAAAATAGGAAAAAGTAGTACTGAAAAGGTTAAAAAAAGTAATATAAGGAAAAATGGGTCTATTAAGTTGACCTCAATACTGAGAACACATGTTTGAAATAAAGAACAATCAAGGATGCAGGTAATTGAGAAGTGATAAAGTGAGATAAATTGAAAAGTTGATCATCAAAGGTGAATAGTGTTTCATTAATATTCTTTTCTGAAGAACCTTAAAAAAGAGAAGAAAGTCTTTTCTGCTAAAATGATTAATTTCTTAGATGGAATTAATTCAGTGTATCTGTATCGATTTAAGTAAATATCTGCTTTGTTTTTCAATTACTGTCCATGATGGAAAGTAAAGGGATTGATAAAAGAGCAAGAAACTATATGAAAAACTGTATAAGAAGGCTATTGTGGATTATACCAAAGTCGTATTAACAGGAATAGCATCCCTCAGAAGCTGGTTCTGAGATTGTTCCTGTTTCATGCATTCATTAGTAACGCCAGGATATGAACAAATACAAGTCTGTATGGGTTTTTTTAATTTGGGAGTCCTCGACACTGCCAAGATAACCAAACTATTGTACAAGAAGGGTCAAATGTCCTTTCCAACTGAAGGGTTAGAAAATTGATGGCATAAAGTGCAATAATCTCATAGTCCAAACACTTCTAGTATGAAGTAACAATTAAATAGCTAGAAATAAAGGAGGGGAAGAGAACTATCCATTTTGACTGATCATATAACAGCTATGAACCATAAATATGAAACAGCTTTGAAAAAATCTCATTAAATTCAAGGATGAAGTAGTTGAAATGCTTTTAGGGTCAGAGGTGGGAATGATCCTTCTACAAGACACTGGTAAAATTTTGCTGCATTCTGATGTACCAGTGGTTTGGAACACATTATAAAAAGAGGTTAGTAAAGTGATCAGAGCACTGGAGTAAGTGTATTATGAAGAAATATTAAAAGAAGTTGGTTTATTTGGCCCAGTTTGACCGAATAAAGCTAATACATTATATGACAGTTCTTCATATTTGAGTCAAATAGAGGGAAACAAAACAATTATTGAAATGAAACTCAATGTTGTAGAAGATCAAATGTTTAAAAATTGGTTGAGAATTAATTTGATTGAAAGGTTGAATATGACTCCTAAATTTCCAAAAAGCAACATTTTTAAAAGCTATCAGTAGCAAGGGAAAATTTCTCCTTTTCATCTTAATTTTTGTTTAATTTATAAACATATGGAAAACAGCATGTAACTAAAACAAATAGCTAAATATGCACATTTGGTTTGGTAAATTGAATTTCTGACATTAAAATTCAGACATCTAATATATTGATATCTCCAAGGGGATCTGAAAGAAGATAGCTCATTGTCTTTTTGTGCTTGTAAGAGTTTCATGTTTCAGAACTTCAGAATCTCTGTGAACCAGCAAGGTCCTTCTGACCCTGGGAGTCACTTTACCCTTCAGCTCTCTTGGTTGTGCTTTTTTACCTTGGGAAACTACAGGAGACTACAGCTGAGGGCAGGAAATAGAGGAAACTTATTGTCCTATCCACATTATATTTCCTCAGCTTTCTGGTATTTAGGTTCATATGGTCATGACTACACCAAACGCTAACAAAAGGTGTTAAAATGGAAAATAGAAGGAAGAACTGAGATTATTCTTCATCTCTAGTGTAGATCACGCTTTATACTGGGAATCTTAGAATATTCCTTCCTATTGCATACACTTAGGACCTTGGATCGTGGTGGAACATGCCTTTGAATCCAAGCTATATTTTCCTATGTTACACAATGGCTGCATATTTTTGTCCTTTTTACAGGAGCTTAAAGGTAGTGAGCTTGGGTCTTGGAAAGCATTTTTATGGCCAGTGATTCCTATCACATTCTGTGGCCTTTCTGAGGTATCCAGAATGACAGCCTCCAATGGTAGACACCTGGAGTTTAGAAGTTAAGGATCCCCTGTACCTTCTATGACATTTTCAGTTCTGTCTTGAAGATACCAACTTGCTTTTAAATTCATGAATTTCATAATTAAAGAAATGGAATCCAACTCTATTAGTTGGATTTTACTTCTCTTTCAGGGAGCTTTCAAGAGTCTAGAGCAATCCAGAACAATATCTGGTGAAGAGTTCTAAGCAAATTATACTTCATGTGTTGATTGAATATGGTGACAAAGGTACCATCAGCTTAGTCAGATATGAAAAATCCTAACCTTTCTGCTTCTTCTGAGAAACCACCTCTACAATAACTACAAGGTGGATGTCAGATTCAAGCCTAAGGTTAGATGACTTAGACATTTGTGTCTCAGCTTTAGTTGCAGAAACTCAAATCCTAAATACTGTTCAAAGTTGATCACAGTACAGAGGCCATCAAGCCCATTGTATCAAGACAGTAAGTTTATTAAATCTACAAGTTAATGAGTATTAAAAATGAAAATATATATAAACAGTTTTACAAAATTTCAGATTTGGCAGCAATGTTTATATGGTTACAGCCTCAGACTGTTAGGTATAAAAATATTTCTGTCTCCTATTGATAAGAAAGCCAGCAGGCAACTCTTGATTTGAATGAGCTGACTTGAAGTTCAACTTTTTCTTTCCATTCAGTGACAATATATAGTCCTGGGTACAAAAATTAATTAGATTTTACAAATTACTGTATAGTGCAATATCACTTCATCTTAGAGATAAGCTATTTCAGATGAATCATAGCCTTTCTGCTTAAAAGAAGAAAATCAAGGAGAAAAATGACAATGCTAATGTGAAATCCTTTCCAATTTTGATGATAAATTTCAGCACTCTTTTCTGCTATTTATTATGGAATGGCAACATGACATTCAGCAGCACAAAGACTGAGTTGTTTCTTACCATGTTCATGTGTGATTTTGGGGGCCCAGTACAGTTTTCACAATATGGCAATATGGAAGACTTCAAATATAGATGTTTGAGTCCCTTTAGCTGAAACAGACACACAAATGTCCCACAAAAATCCTAATCCAACCAAACATTTTGGGAAGGATGAAATAACTGTGATGGTTATTAGAACAGGAGGGGAGCAATTTCAGAGCAGCTAGGGCAGGATCAGACCCTGTGACTGACTGGAGGCAACTGCTCTAAAATACTGCTTCAGGGGAATAAAATCCTATTTCTTTTGTTGTTATTGCCATTTGGCTGAAGAAGAATTCGCAAAAGAATTATTTTAACTGAAAGGCATATTAATATTTTTTATTGCTTTTGCCTTAAAAACAATTTAAACAACTTTTATTGAAGCAACTTTACTTTCCCATATACCTACAAATATTTATTCTCTTCAACTCTCAAGAGCCTATTGATTCCTGTTGCCTTGCTTTCTTTTGCTTCTAACACAACCTCTCTTTGTCTTGCATTCTGTCAAAAGGAAAAAAAAAAACCTTTGGAAAGTTTGACAAGCTACTGCACTACTGCCTAGTCTGCCTACAGTATTCTTTGGGGATAAATACATTTTTGTGTTGTATTTAGATATTCTGTCTTCATATCATGGCTATATTTTAAATTTCCAGTGCCTTAAGCAGCTGATGGATAGTAATTACCTGTATAATATACACTGGGGCTTGGTTATTGCATGTGTAACTCAGTTACATTGCATATGTAGCATGTTTGCCTTGAAGAGCACAGCAAGTACTGATACAAAGTGGTTGAGAGGCTGTGGTTAGAAGCAAGTGTACCTGCGTCCTGTATGGTGTTTCTGTCCTTTTCCACATGGTGTTTCCCTTCCTGTCCCCCCTACTTCTGCCAAAAAAAGGAGGCTGAGAAGGTTGCATTCTACATAACAGTCAGCAGCCCCAGCTCCTGGTCTGTCAGCAACTCTGAGACGAAGCCATAAACAGTGCTAGTTGTTGATGGAAAAAATAACCATTACATGTGAATTAACAGCCAGCCATGAGAGCACTAGCTGATCTTGGACACTCAGACCAGTACCATTGCACTCATGCGTATAAATTACATGGTATTTGTGGTGAGACTATTATAAAGCAATTTTTTTTTTCATTTTTGCAGATTATAGCCCTTTTTCTATTCCTTAGCTTGAAATGTTTAGACCAGATTTTTTTTATGCTTTTAATCATCCTATAATAACTAACACATTTTTCCTCTCTACATGAACAGTTCCAGCTAGAAAAAAATCCCTGTTATAATCTAAATAATAAGCAGGTTTGGTAGAAACTGGTATATCTGCAGTGTCTTGTTCTCACTTTTATTTCTTGCAAAAGCAGAGAAAAGGAGACATTTGATAGGAAGATTTCTGTTTTACTGGGTTCCTGTTTTCTTTTTAATTTCAAAAAAGTTATAGTTGTTTTTGATAGCAATAGGGCTTTTCATAAAGAAAAAGATTATTGCCTAGCAGACATTAACTTGTGTCATGAGGATAATTATCTTTTCTTAAATGTGAGAAATGTTTGGATTTGTGGCTAGCTAAATCTGTCAACGCTTGCAAAAGAGTTCAGTGTGATTTACAGGAGGAGAACACCAAGCCTTCAGAGTTCAGCATCTCTTTATTGTGCTTACTATTCTTGTGAAAAAATGCCTTTTGAAAGCCAGCATAATCCCTATGAGTAATCTCCTTAAGAAAACTTTGGCAATGTATTCCTGGCCTGAATTCTTCTGTGGCATGAATGATACAGCCCACATAGCTGATTCTTTGTCACCAAATACCTACAGACTGTAAATCACGCAGAACAGAAGCAAGCAAAATGCTTGACAAAAATAACCCATATTTTCAAATTAATTTTTTGCTACTTTGGTTCAACAAGATGAAGCCAAATCAATCACTGCTTTTTGGAATACTAGGATATCTAAAGTTTAGAAAGAACTTGAGATCTAAATTTTTTAATTTATCTGAAATTATGCATCTATATACATTCTGGGCTGAAAGCAAATAATTTGAAAACACCCTGGACTATGACGGTTGTTTAGAGAGCAGTTTGGAGAAGGATAGATGTTTTCCATGATATCCATGAGTCATTCTCTCTTCTGAATTGTTACCATTGGTAGCGAGAAACAATTATAGTATTTAGCTTAGATGCCTTACTAATCTTCCCTAAAAATACCACTAACTTCATAGTTGTTTGTCTTGACACTGTCCCTGCTCACATGACATTGGTATTTTAGAAAGCAAGAATAAATGTGTATTTCACTTTTGTGAAAGCTTTGTGCAGTTACTGTGCAGGAAGTTTTACTTCTGTACTGTACAGCTCTTCCTGAGCACATATATAAATGACACTGCATAGCATAACAAAAGAACTCCTACACGTTTTCAGTAGTATAACAACTACGTGGAGACAAGCTGAGGATCGTAAATTCAGCTAGATGTGAATTCACATAGTTCGAAGACAAAAATGTAGGGCATATTTATTGCACTGGTGAATCCATTCTGGAGGTATAACAATTACTAAATCCATAGTGTTGGCATAGATAACCAATTTTTCTTCCAACCTATGGCAGAAAAATATCTACCCAAAAGCCCATTTTAAAGTCAATTTAGAAGTATCACAAGGAGGTTATTAGCAAGAGAAGGGTGGGATTTTTTGCTGATCTATATGTCATCAGAAAAGTCACTTCAGTAATGAAGTGTTTGGGTCTAGAATCTGTACTTTAAATGTCTTTAAATGAATTTCTATTTATATCTTGTTTTCAAAACTGCAATTGTTCTTGCAGTTTCACTGTCCAAGCAACTTGGCTTCTGCTTGGTATTGTATTTATGAACCAGCTGGCCTGTTAGATATTTTATCTTGAAAATTTTGATGTAGTACAGGCTAAGAGAATAAACAAGTGCACACATTTTCTGGCATTTGAATATTTTAATTTTCCTGTAACAGTGCTGCTTTGAGTTGTGATGACTTTGTGTTGTTTGGGATTTTTATAAGGAAAAAAAATCTAAATCAAGGATGTAAATACCCAGTAACCACAGGTAAACCAAATACCTTTAAGAATTGAACACACATCAGCTCATCTGTATCCTGATGCTCAGTTACTGAAATAATCTCTGAAACACAGTTGATTAGGAATGTAGAAGTTACATTCTTTTCCCTACCTTTAGCCTTTGTGGCATACAGGAAAATAAAATCTCTTGATCAGAAGACAAAAATGAAGACCATCAATGACAAAAATATATAACTCTAAGAATTATTTTCCTTACAGAAAATAGAAAAAGAAAATTGTTTATTATCTGAATAGATGATCAGAAGGCCCAAATCAAGTACACGTCTGAACTTTTAATATTTCTGCTAGAAATAGACAATTATCTTGTTCCTTAAACAAAATTCTAAAATAAGTTAAAAAAAAAGAAGAAATTCACTGGAATTAAAATTGTACTATCATCTGTTAAGGCTATAGGCAGACCAGGTGTTGCCCCTTCTCTGATACTGAGTTGTAGGCTGATTTAATAGAGGCACTTTGAAAATACTTTTTTCATATTAAGTGTTTAAATTTTGCCATACAGGTCAAGGCCTTGTTGTTAGGACTCCTGCTTCTCTTATGTTTTTATGATATATATTCAGTTTAAAGGAGAAAATGACAAACTGATGTCAGGTGACCATATCCTTTACTTTCTTACCAAAGTCTCATAACTGCCCCTTCTGCCCTCTAAGTGATAAAGTTAGACATAGAAATATTGGCAATATGTTCAGAAACACAAGTATCTCTTTTATGAGAGAGCCCATCTAGAAAATATAAGCTATATTATCTTTAGCAATTACAGCATTTTTTGCCCCCAGCTAGATGCACTCGCTTATGTCATTACAGATGATAGAGATAAATGAGCATTGTGCCAGAACCTGCCCCCAGTGCCCAATCTTTTTCCATTTCTACTTTCCTTTGTATCTCTCTTTCTATTGCCCTACATACTCTGTGTTCAGTTCATCTTTCCTGCTTTGCAGAGTACAAATAAGGTGAATAAGGTGTATTAGCATATCAGATCAGGAATGCTAAATACGTAACAGCTCAGCTATAAATGACTACAGAAATAGAAATGTAACAGAAAATCAGTGCTTTTGTTTTTGTGGGAGTTTGATTTAGGATTCAAATTTATTGCAGTGAGCCATGAAGGTAAGAAATCAGTAAGAGCAGGATGCTAACTCCAGTAAGAAGATTGGGGTGCAGCAAAAGCACAAGGTTTTTCTGGTTTCCCATGAATGGTCTGTCAATCCCATCATTTCATTATCCTCCCTGAATCCTACACAGTAACAGGAAGAGAATATATACAGTACTCAAAACAAATGAACTTTTAAAAACTGAAGAAATGAGCATAATGGTGCCATATGAGAAAGTTCTCCATTTTCTCCATCTGCTCTAAAACAATGAGATTATCACGAATTACAATTTTTTGGAATAGGATCTCTAATCTTCATGAAGAATTCTTGAATTCCCAACAATGCAGTGCAGTTGAAAAGCTGAATTAGAAGCATTGTTTTCTGTCTTGTTGTGTCTCTTCCTTTCCTGATAACATTACATTTTGTGAGAAGGAAGAAGAGGAAAGTATTTGAGATAGCATAAAATAAAACACTAAATACCCTAATTTTACACACTAAAATAAGGAGAAAATACTTTTAAAAACTGCTAGTTTTTGGTATATAGTATATATACTGTATTCCTGAAGTGCTGCTTTGACCTGATATTTGGCTGCTTTCAGCACAGTTCACCATTCAGGAAAACAACATGGATGGTAAAACACTCCTTCATCTCACATTAGACCTCTCCATTGGCAGAAATGATTTGGAGAAAAAACAAATATTGAAATTCCAGGTTTATACATGCACCCTGAAATCAAAGAAACCTGGAGTTATGTACAGGGTACATATGTATGGGTGTACATACATATGTATGTACACCCATACAATTTCCTTTACTTGAATATTCTGCATGGGTGTGGACCCCAGGGTGCGGCTTTGAATATTCTGCATGGGTGCCAGAGGCGGGGAATCCGGCTGGCCCGCCCCTTGGTGGCGGTGGGAGCCACACCAGAGGCCGCCCCAAAACCTCCCCTGAGGCTTCGGTGGCGGTTAGGGCAGCTGTGTGGGTTCAGCTGCAGAGAAAAGCCACCAGAGTCCCGAGATAAAGAAAGCCAGGAGCCGGACACTCCGTCAAGGTATTCCAAAGAGCTTTAATCTCCTTGAAGGGACAAGATGAAGTGGACACACCCAGGGCTCAGCAAGAGCTTATCAAACCTCTGGCTCAGGGAGGTGGGCACAGCAGCCAGTGGGTAGTTACAACAGGATAAGGATATGTTTCACTGAACCAACAGGGAAAACATAGGGGTGGGAGAGAACCCACACAACAAACCATACACGGGGGACAAGGTGACTGACACAGAAACCTCGAGAACAAGCTGGGCAGGGAAAACTTAATTGACATGAAGGGGGGCAGGACAACTGGGAATGACTTAGCAGAAACGGGGGGAAAGGGGAGGGTGAGCAGGTTGATGGACACCCCGAGTGGCGGGAAAACCTGGACAAAAACCACTAGAAGGGGAAGGGACAGGGGAACATGGGGCAAACCATAACTTTACAACCCTCCCAAAATACAACAGCGAGAGAGGCAAAATCAAACAAAACGCACACCACTACACCAGTGAGAAAGCCAAAGAACAGTATTCATCACAGGTGGAAAAGAAATGAGCACGAGAATGACCAAAAGTATCCTTCAAGATAAATAATCCATGTTTCTTTCAAACCTTGGCACAATTTTTTAAATCCAATATCCCATCCCTTACTTTTAAATTGCTTGGGGCAATTTCTTAAGTGACCTGCATATTACATAGCTTCTCAGCTGATTCATGGAAGAGGTGAGTGGAGCAGAGGTGGGGCTGAACCTGCTATACTTTAGATGGTCAATTGCTGAACAGTATTGTGGGGTTGGATATATCCTGTTAAAATAACCACGCTGACATATTAGCAGGGAAAAGGTATGCCATTATCACATACAGAAATAAAGCTGTATTATGGGAATATCCCCTCTTAAAGACACATATCAGGAAAAGAAAAAAGAAAAAAGAAAAGAAAAGAAAAGAGAAAAGAAAAGAAAAGAAAAGAAAAGAAAAGAAAAGAAAAGAAAAGAAAAGAAAAGAAAAGAAAAGAAAAGAAAAGAAAAGAAAAGAAAAGAGAAAAGAAAAGAAAAGAAAATTCTTTGGGAAAAACACACCTTCTGTTGTTTACTTCAACTGTATTTGGAATAACATCATATCACATCTTTGTTGCAGAATAGGACTTGGTTTGAAAAATTACCTACTTGAAAAGAAATACCTGGACTAAATTAAAGGCATTCAGCTTTTACATTTAATTGGTGTGCATTCAAATGCAACCTCCATCTAAAGGACAGGACTTTCTTGTTTCATTGTCAGTTGCTTTCTGTCTTTTATTGAATCTCACCACTGTTTTTCTGGTTTTCTCATTCCTGCACAAAATGTGCAGCTGCTGTCGAGAGAATTAAATTACATATGCAACTATAGTGAATGATGATAATGGGGGTGAGATGAGTGAGTTGCTTTGATGTTTTCATGCAATCATTTATATAAGCAAATTTTACATTTAACTCGGTTCCCTGTAGTTTTAACAGTGGCATTTGCCAAAGAAAAGTGGATAAAGCATAAAAAATGATAAAACTCTGAAAAATATTTAGCTGGATGTCTATAGAGAGGGAAGTGATTAAAATAAAAAAAGGGAAAGATTATATTTCCAAATTTGAAAAATTTCCCATATAGACTAAAAAAACCCCAAACCCACAGTTATGAAAGTATCACATTTTCAAATTGAAAAGTTCAATTTTTTCTTGGAATGGCTTCATATGTTCTCTATTAAAGTATACAAAGCTCTTAATGAAAATAGGATGTTTCCAATTTATAAAAATATGAATATTCCTATTATAATAATAGATCTTAAGAACATATTTGGTTCACATTGAATTCTTAGATAACACTTGAAGTCTATACTTGAAGCAATAAAGTATTTAAAATATTGATTCTTTTTTTCTGAGAAAGTGCTTTCCTACCGTGCCAATCTTCTGCAACATGTGACAATAAATTGCACTGCTTCCCAAGCCCAAACACTAAATGGTATCCCTTGAAAGACAGATAGTTCATTGCTGATAGAACAACAGGAACTTTACTAATACAAAACTTGACAGCAAGCAGAAGGTCTTCCATTCCTCAGTCTCTTCCATAATCCTTTTTCTACCTTTGCCCTTTTCTATAGTATGTGAGAGCTAACAGAGCCCTGTAAACTTGCCTTTGAGATCATCTGAATTATCTTCTAAAATTCACTGCACTTCAGGACTTAGTAATATTTTACAACACTGTCTGCATTGCAGGACTGAAAAGTCTTAAGAAAAGGTAGTGCTGTACAATTTTGCACTGAATAAGGAGCAGAGCAGAGACACATTAGCCCTATAGCATTCTAGGGAATTACCTGCAATTCAGAAATGTCTAAATCTAGTTTTCCTATTTCTGATCTAGTAGAGAATCATTTTCTCTAGCTTATTTATAAGGAAAATATTTTATTTTCTTCCCATTATTGAATTTTAACTGTGCCAACTGCCAAAACAGGACAACAAATTTCAGTTCTTTTAGTCTTTGCTGGCTGGACTTCACAAGTTGTTTTTTTTTCCTTTCCCTTTTTTGTCTTTTTTTTTAAATTAAATTATACTTCTTTCTGATTAACTACAAAATTACCAATGTAATGAATAGGAATCTCAGTGAATTAATGTATGTTTTCATTGTGTATGCAGAGATACCAAGCAGCAGAAGCAACAACTCTGTCTCATATCTTATATGACTTCTTTCTAAATTACTCTACCTTCCATTTTATGATTCCTCATAAAGTCCATGTGATGGAAAGCAGGAATACAACTTATAAATCAGTGTGCTCCTGCCCTGGGTACCTGTGCTCAGTGTGAGAGAAGTTCTGTTTTTATTGCTGCTTCATCCACATGAGCATTGCAGATAGAGGACAGGATGGGAAATTACTCCTTTTTAAACTCCAGCAGAATAGAACAGCTCCATTTTCTCCAGTAAATGATGCAGCCCAATGATTCTGAATTGCTACTACACATCTTAGCTTGTTTTTCCAGAAGTGCTTTAGTTTTTAATCCAGCTGTGATCAGGTGGAAAATACCCACACACATTTTTCATGCCAAACTCTGGAACCCAAATCTGACTCCTGGTAGCTCCCTCTGGGTCCCCACCGTGCCATGTTCTTGGATGCATTGAGGGGCAATGTTTTGGCATAGGAACAGGGAGTGGGAAAGTCAGAGCAGGCAGATGGATGCAGGCGCCCAGGGCTGGCTGAGTCCAGAAGCTGGTTTGTCCATCGTGTGGGTGAGCGGGCAGCGCCTCGCCTGCCAGACATTTTGAATGCAAGGAAAGGCAGTGTGGTTTTGACCCAAACAGCACTTCCTTGACAAGTTAGACCTGAACCTGTGGATGGACATGTTTAGAATTCCCTGATGTTCTCTTGGAACCCAGTGGACTGAGGTACAAAGTGTTAGCTTTACATGGGCTGCTCTGTGGAGAGAGTAAATGATGTAACACTTATGTTGATGTGTTGGTCCTATAGGCAAAGTAAACACAGTCTTTAGGGGGTGGTCCCTTGTCCCTTGTGGGGTAAGGAATGTAAAGCTGGACATATTTGCACCAGCCTTTGTTATCTAAATTCAGTACCTGGAAAAAATAAGTGTAGTTATGAAACATTCGGCTGCAATATGAACATGAGATCGCACAAAAAGAATCTCAATTCCCATTCTCTGTACGTCTGTTGAGCCCCACTGGTAAGTCACGACAGGATATTCTTTCCACAACACAGACTCAGGACAGCAGCCAAAACAGGAGTCTCAAGTTGAGGGGCTTGTATCTTGTAATAATTAATAGCAATCCCAGAGTGAATTTCTTTTTCATTAGGTTCTTTTAGTCCCTTGATTTTGGGATATGATAAAAGACTTTGGGACAATTTTGTTCAAACACTAAAATGTTCTCATATCTGAGGTGATCTAGTATAGATTTCTTGGGAATGTGCACATATGCTGCATACTATTTTACTGGAACCAATGTTTTTTAATAATTTTTAATCTATATTATTTACTTAAGAGTTTTTAGTGCTTCTGAGTTTTATGAAGATTTTCAGATAATTTGCAGAGCAGTTAAATCACAGATCACTAAGACAAGGAAAAACTAATTTGGTTAAACTAGCTTATACCAGTTTGGTTTTTTTAAGGTGGGAGGTAAGGCTACTAACCTTCTTGTAATGTCAGAGAGGTAATTATTGCTTGTCAGTTGTTTCAGCACATACTGCTTTTTATTGTTCTTTTTTTTTCCTCTTAAACCTTTTTTTAATCTTATTTATCAGATATATTTGCAAAGTATCATGGCAGCTAAAGGACCATTTTAACCTTGAGCTGCATCAAGCAGAGATATTTATGCCTCTCATGTAGCAGGAAGATAATAGACCCTATCTGTATAGTGACAATGAAGGTGGAATATTGCACCGTGAGTTTTAGACACCTTATTTCTTGAAAAATGTAGACAAACTGGATGGAGTTCAGAAAAAAACAATGGAAAATAATCATGAAGATGGAGAGATTTCTACATAAAGGAAGATTAAAAGAGACTCAGCACTCAGCTGTAAAAAAAAAAAAAACTTATTTTTTTGAAGATACATTCTCCAAATCTTATATATAAATATAAACCTGTATATGTATAACTGCCATAACATTCATGGTATTTTCCATCTCATGTACCAATGGCAAACAAAATATGTTTTTTTTGTAGACTGGAAGTTAGAGAGCAGGCAATTCAGGAGCTACTGTGGGCATCAGAGTAAATTTCAGCAGGAAAACAAGATGTCTGTCCTCCATCACACCATATTAGTTAATCTGCAAAAACCATTACACTGGTTCAACTTGTTCCCCAAACAACCTAGAACTTCCTGTAAGCTTTACTCATGCAAGCTATGATACAAATGCAAGAATAGCATTAATATTTCACTTAGTAATTCAATATCTCAGTCCCCAGTAACTGTTTACTGGCTTCTTGAATAAGCACTCTCCTTCTGCCCTGACATCCAGCTTAAATCAACCTGGAAATCAGTTCTGAGATAACCCTAGCAAAGGTTTATGCTTTTGCACTACAGCTGAGGTGAATGCTTCAATTTGCTTTCTTACTTCTTTTGAGGAGTTAATCCAGTCTTGGCCTTTACAGACATTGATGAATTGGAATGGCTCTGAATGGACTCAAGCAGGACAGTTATGTGGGAATACAGCAAGGTCTGGACTTCAAGCAAAATATATCCAAAATGATCAGTCTTATACTTCATTAGGCATTTTTTCCCTAATCTGTTTAAACATATAGCAAATTTCCTCTGATATGTGAGACAAATTGAAAAATGCAGTGCTATCTTGCTTGCATGAGAGTCCACACCTAAGATCACAACCTTATGTAAATGAGCCCTGGTTTTAGAGAAAAGGATAGTCTGTTTAAAGGGATTGATTTTGAAATTATTACTATTTCTGGGTCTTAACATCTGAGAGGCCTGGAGTCCATAACAGATACAAGTCCCTCATCTGCAGATTTATGCTCTGTGACATAATTCAGAATAGCTCATTGAATTTCATGAAAGGACACTGATTTTATATTTGGTTTCTACTGAACTTGAGTATTTAAAATGACAAATGTGTTGGGGAAGTGACTCATGAGAATTATCTAGTGGAAATGAAGCTGTTTACTGCACCCTTAAAACAGAAATGATGGTGACACATGCCACAGATTCTGTGTTGCAGATAAGCAAGTAGGGGAGACTTAGATGAGACAGCAAATCACTTTCATCCTAAACTGGGCACTGAATGCAGGGTTCCAGTGGTGAAACTGGAGTTGTGTCAAAGTCACTGTCCTGTGCTCAGTGCTGTAGCTAAATCATCACTTCAAGTACAGAAATCTGATTAAATCTGTACTGTCAAAACAGTAGCTGAGTGTGTGTATTTGAAATGAAAAAATACACACTGTTAGTTGCAGGTTTCTTTGTTTCTTAAAGACTGGGAAAAATGCTGTGAAGGAAATAAAATGCTGAAATTTTAGATTTCCACTGGGAACTCTATTACTTGGCAATTGATATGTTTCTCATCTCCTAGAAATAATTATGTATTCAGGCCCCTCAGTTAAATTGGCACATTAAGATTTCTGACTTAGTGCCATAATTGTAAAGCAGAAATCCTGCAAGGCAGTGGCAGATCTGCCCTTTGGGGCCCATCCTGTGGGGGAGTTCTAAGATACGGGGGAGACACTTGGGGCTGTGCTGGTGTCAGAAGGTGTGTCACTCTCCGGTTGTGGTCTCAGATGCAGTGTTTCTTGCAGGGCCTCTTGGAGAAGAGCTGGCACTTGTGCACTGAGTAGGACAGCTTGAACAGTGGCCTCTGGGCAGGCTGAGAAGCTGTCTCACTGATGTCAGCATGTGTACCTGGCACTCGGCTGGAGACAGAGTTAATCACATCAAACACGGAGCAGGAAGATAATGCAGAGACGAGTGCTCCCCGTTGGACTGATGGAGTGGGACACATGAAGCCTTGCCATTATATATTCATCCCCCAGCAGATGCAATAAAAGAAGGGGAGCAGGTTCACACTGAATGGCTTTTGGCAGAGGAGCTTTCATGTTCTGAAACAACAAGCAGGTACAGAAGAACCACCCTGAGGAGCCGTAGCTCTGAGGGCTCTGTGGCGGGTGCAGCCAAATCCCAGTATCAACAGCCTGCTGTCTCCTCCTCCTCCCCTGGCCTCACACAGCTGCAGAGGCAGACCCTCCTTCTGGCAGCTGCCACCACAGTGAGAAACATAAGTCTGCGATGGCAACCTGGGAGATGCAAGGCATGTGAGTATGTCCAGTGCACTTTGTGTCAGCCAGCCATATTTTTGTGCTGTCTGTCAAGGACAAGGAGGTCAGCTTGAGGAAGGAGTAGGAGTATTGAAGAGCAAGGCAGATAGGGGCAGGAGGTAGGAAAAAATTTGTTTCACTGCATGAAATGGCTGAAATGCTGCATGCATTCCTAATCACTCATATCACATAAATAAGTTCTTGAGAAGAAAAAGAGTCAAGAAGGTCTGTGATAAGATGAAAAAGGAATAATGAATCTGTCTCATACAGGGCAACTGAAAGGCTTAGTCTTCTTTAGCCTGAAGGCTGAGAAGAGATATGGTATCTTTTTTATAAGTGCATCACTGGAGAAAACATCAAGGTAGGAGAAGGGCTGAGAAAATCTAAATTGGCTGGGAACTTAAACCTAACCAGCAAAGCAGTAAGGTTCCTGCTGTGGGAATAATAGGGTAAAAAACCCCTTTGCCTTGTCAGAAATGAGGGCCAATATATACACAATGTCATGCCTTTATTAGAACTCTGCTCTTGAAAACAAGGGAAGCTGTGTAGCTTTCAGTTCATTGCAAAGGCTCACTGAAAAAAGGTAAGAGAAAACAGATAGATGTTGTAGAACACCACTGTATATTCTGTGAGACACCAAATATCCTGAAACTTCTGAAAAACCTCTGGACCTGGCAGAGATAATGACATTGCAACATTACATAGGTGACAAGCAGCTCTGATAATAACCACAGAAGTTTTGCCTATATGAAGAACATAGAATAAGATCTGTTCTATTCAGTAATAGGGGAGAAGGAGTGTATTTCAATTGTTTAGTCTTTCTTTGGTTATTTGAGTAATTACCAGTTGCAGAGATTAACATATGAAGCCAGCTGTGCCCCAGTGCAGGTTTCCAAGTTGAATAGTAAACCGAGGTCACCGCATTTTAGGGATCACAGAATACTATTTCCCTGCTCTCTGTATTTGCAGCAATAATTTGGATTGAGTTGTGCTCTGACAAGAAGATGCTATATTAATTCTAAGATTTGGCTACTTATGAAATACATCATCACAAAACACAGGAGACAATTTTCTTTTTAATTAATGTAGGGAATGTAATTAATGGAAGCTGACTCAGGAGAGTGAGTTGGGCTTTAGCTGTTTACCAGTGGACTCGGGGCCTTATGTTTAAATGAGCTGTTTTGTGGCCAACATCACTTAGAGCACTGAGGGTCAGGTGGAGTTTCAGTGTAGTTGCAAGTAAGTTGAGGTTTATGATACCTTACACCAGCTGAACACAGGCCCATGCTATTTTGGCATTCAAGGCAGGCAGTTCATACTCACAAGTTAAGACTTTTCTGTATAAAACTTCCATTAACGCTTGTTCATCATACAAATCCTGCTAATGCCTCTCGATCCACCTGTGTGTTTTTGACGAAGGCTGGGCTATGCTGCCAGATTAGGATGTAGCTGTTTTGTGTCCTCAAAGCACATCAAATCCTCTAGTCTTTACTCCTTTCAGTTCAATAAGAACTGCATCTAAGTAAACTGAAGGATTTGAATATATTTATTTTTCTTCTAATTTCCTTCTATTCACGCACTGTGATCATTATGGGATCTCAGACTTGGGTTCATCAAAAACCATACACAAATGTACATACACATTTTGCTATGCTTTTAGATTTAAAGCTCAATATTTTCCTTATCTTAATAAAGGACATTCCATGCTTTATTTCTTCATTTTATATACTTCCTCAATAGCAATCTTGATGTTTTCTTCATCACTTCAGGGTCCTTTCCTTTCAATGACAAATCTTCCTTCAGTTACACCTTCATATTCAGGATATTCTAATTCCATTTATTCTCAGGAGATGCAAAATCTCTTTTTATTCTGGTGGTGACCCAGATACTACATTTCCATTGTCCTCTTCAGTCTGTCTCTGTAAGTGTCCTGACACATCCCAGCACATTTGACAGCAATTTTCTGGCATATGCTTAGGTAGTCAGTCTCACTAAAAAGCTGTTCTTGTAGACCACAGAATTTCTAATGAAATCCCTCCATGTAGGAGAGATTTTAAAACAGTAGAGAGGAAAGAGTGTGGCTTTCTTTCTTACGCATTTTACAGGTTCCGTGGAGAGACAACTCGACATCAGTGGGACAAACACTTGAGATCTGCTTTCACCTGAAATGGTAACTCATGGCCCTGCTAAAGCCACTGGTGCCCAGGTGCTGCAGCTGTAACCTGCAATTATTTCCCTTCCTTTGCTTGCCACAGTAACACAGGTGCATTTTGGAAGAGATAGATCCCAATCATCACTGGAAGAGGAAGGAGGATATCTTCTCACAGGCTTTCTCTGGCTTGCCAGAAGTATGGCACAGTAGTGGGAAGTAAAACTGATCTATTTAACCAATACTTTATTAGTATAGCTCCTACAGCATCTTGATGCAGAGGAAATAATATTCTTTTTATGTTAATAGAGTTGAAAATATTAAGGGCTCAGCATTCATCATTTAAAGTGTCATTTGACTTTCTAAATACAGGAGGATGTTGTGGTTATTGCAAATAGTGAGGTGTTGGCTAAAGGATTTTAATGGTGCCTATTATAACAGAGAAAAAACTAGTGAGCCCTTTTTATCATGCATAAAAGCAAGTGGAGTGCCTGAGAGTTTCCACATTAGACCCAAGTGTTGGGAAAAAAAATGATCTAGTGAAAAATGCTCATGCTGAAATATACAAAGTCCAAAATTTTCTCTTATATTCAGTTGCTATAACTTCTTTTAATGAGGATCTCTGAGACATGAGAATGTGTCAAAAGACTTCAGTCTTGCACTTAATGAAAGCTAAAGAAAGCTCCCCCCAAAAACTTCTGGAATTCATCTTAACTCTCAAACAAGTCGTCCTTTACATTTTTCGGTACAGTGTTTGCAATACATCAGATTTTTTTCATTTTAAAACTATAACCAGCTAAATCATGAAGGGAATTCATTTATAAAAAAGGCAAAAGTGTAAAAAATTATCTGCCTCCTAACTTACCAGCTTAATATGTTCAATAAGTCAGAAGTCCTTGTGTGAATCCAGAAAGCAGAAAAGAATATATTTCTGTTAACATTTTGTACAGGGCACATTTTTCCTTGGAAGTACCTGCAAGGTGATTACCTCCTGTAGTTTCATGTCCCATTTACCAAGGCCTTGGAAATAAATTTGGAGAAAGATGTTTTCTGCCACTCCATTAATAAGTATAATGAATTTTGTTGTCTAGCACAGTCGTTATATTAGCCTATATGTAAAATGCTTAAAGTGCTCTCTTAAGCTTTTGTTTTTTGCTGAACTGTGGTCTAAGCAGGGAGTAAAGAACTGCAGGCCAGAAGATGTACAGAATACTGTGAAGGACAAAGATGGCAAGTTCAGTTTTATATCTGCTGTGAATCTCTGACATTTTTTCAGGTCTTCAGATGACACATTTTGCATCTCTATAAGTACCTTGTTATGGATTAAGAGCAAGTTGCATCTTCTAAGGATCTGCATAATATGCACATCTAGCATCTCTCAAGTAAAAAAAAATATTTTCAGTAGGCTTCAGGGACCTTTATACAATTTTTCATTGAGACTGACTCTGCCGTGTTCCTTGATTGTTTACATTGAGTGGCAGCTATTTTAAATTACATGGGTTGGGTCCAAATTATGTTGGACACCTCTATGTTTTTTTAGTTGGTTAATCTACAAGATAATCAGGCAGCTCTATTTAAAAAAAATAAAAAGAAATATTAGGGGAAGGCTGTTTCAAAGCTGGGAGATTGTAAACATTTTGAGTTTGGAAGAGAAACTAGAAATAGGTTTTAAAACAGACCTCTGAAACTCACTCTCCAAAAGGTTGAGGAAATTTTGATGGAGATTGATAATCCCTACTCTTATCTATTTTAAATACAACTATTCAAGGTGCAGAAGAGATTCTGTTTCCACAGCTATGTAAAATATGGCAGTTGCAGACAGTATAAACCTGCAGCCAGTTTGAATTGTAGTATCATCTCTGATGCATATATTGACAGCTGCAGAGTACTTATAGAAATACAAAATGCAAGAACTCTTGAATGACTTTGTGCGCAGAGTGATCAAAATGACTGACCTGACATTAGATCCAAAATCAAGCTATATCAGCTTTTCTTAACTGGTTCTATCCTTCTTAAATGGATATGTTTTAATATCAGATACTTCAGTAATAAGCGTAATTTTAGAACTGGGCTCCATTTAAATGTCTACAGAGGCTCTTAAATGAATAGGCATTCTTTAGGAAGCTGTGATTGTGTTGAACTCAAAAGTAAGGCCGGAGTTCCACCTCAAAAAAAAAAAAAAAAAAAAAAAAAAAAAAAAAAAAAAAAAGAAAAAGATGCAGTAGAAAGAGAAAGAAGGGAAAGAAAGAAAGAGAGGGATGGTATTTAACACAAGGTATAGATACAATTCCTATACAATAATTTTTTTTTCCTTCCTTTGTTATAAAATCTGCTGAGATTAACCATGGAAATATATAATTAAGAATATCATCCTTCTGCTGGTACTCAAACATATTAGACTTAGGTGATCTTCTGATTGGTTTGTTTAAGCCAAGTGGAAAGAAGAAAATTTACAAACAAAATGCAAAACTTTCACAACACGATAGGAGATCTGCTCAACTCAGTCCTTGTTTCCTAGAGGGCAATATGTGTGTCTGAAATAGAGAGGAATGGCTAAGGATGCAGTCATTCTAAGATATGATAACATCTCTCTAGGATTATTGATGTTATTTATTGAACAATTAACAAACTGAATGAAAATACAATAATGTTAATTTCATGAAGTAAAGCAATTTCATTTAGCTATTGGAGCGAGGAGTGAAAGAATTACCCCATGTAATAGGAATACCGGTAGATATATCATTTAGCTTGTAAATTACAAAATTAAATCTTTACTCTAAATCAGACAAAGTAGAAACTTTTGTTTCTGATATTTGCTGTAGTATACAGATACATCTGGGAACCAGGAAGCAAAATCTGTCTCATATTTTTTCACGAAAAAGGATAAAGTAGTACATTCAACACTGGTTTTCAGACTACCTTATAATTCTCATAATCTTTCCCTAATTAGTGCTGTTTTTCAGCCAATTCCACTGTTTATTGTAATTGGCAAACAGCCAATTGTAATTGAACAGCCCTAGATTTTATTAATAAGATAGTCATCACTTTATTCACGCGTCCCCAGATTTCTCCATACCCATATGCTCTCTTTCCCCTACTCATGACTAGCTTATCTCTTCAGACAAAATGAGCAAAACATCAATAGTAAATTAATTAAGTTATTTACTTTTACTATTATTTACGTGAGATGTAAAAAGATTCCAAATTTCATTAAAGAGAATAAGCAATTACAGGATATTCCGCTCGGATACCTTTAACAGACTTAAAAAAATCCACAAAGAACTATTATTTTGATAACTCTAGTGATTTCAAGTCTACTGAAACAAATGCATATTTGTGATTTTCTAACCAATATATTTATTCCATGATGAACAATCTAATATAAAAATCTGATTATAGGAATCTTTCTTTTTACTGTCAATCATGCAGCCCTATCATGCAGCCCTAGATATAACACAGTGATGAAATGAACTCCTTCCACTGATACTAAATACTGCCTTTGTACTTCTTTGATCCTAATTCAAAATGTGATGCTTATATTTATATTACTACTGTAGAAGGGCTGGTGCCAGCATAGGTGAATATTGTAGAAGAATATTCACAAAAAAAAGTGACCTACAAGAAGGTCAGATGCGTTTTTGTAGATGCGTTCTACAAAAATAAGAAAAAAAACCAAACCACAATCAAAATCTCCTTGGTGATGTTAGGAGCCTTTTTACTGTATTCTCAAGAATCAGCTGTTTCTACTGAAAATGTCATGAGAAGCCAAGTTGTATATTTTCACTGAAGTAGGCACCCCCATAAAAATTGGTTAATATTTAGCTCACATCACAACTTTAGAACACTTTTAAGTCATTTCTAACAAATGTTTATGTGTGACTGCAAGCTTTTCTTTGTAAAATGTGCAGGGCTAACCACGTATGGAAAGGTACACAAATGTTTAGGAGCTTTGCTGTGTCAGGTACGAGACATTAGTGCTACACAGGGTTAAGACAGAGCTGTGGAAGGTTCCTCCTCCCCAGCTAGGAGGGTCCCATAGTACAAGCCATTAAGTAACACTTCAAACCACAGCATATCTATTCAATCAGTGTTGAGATAAAATTTACTGCTGTTTCTTTGCAAATATTGCAGAATCAGAGAGTCCATACTCTTATAGAATTAATAATTCATTACAGATAGTTTAGAGATTATGAGAAAAGTCACACAAAACTGAGTGCATAAATCACCCCATTCTGATAGTGGGAGGACTGTCCTTTAACACAGAGTCTAAAAGAAAAAGTGCACAGAATGTGACATGGTGTTAGTAGAAGGCACATTTTTCCATGGCATGAAAAGAACAATAATTAGCAATAATCACATGCCATATATTTAGTAAAAATATTTCAAATAAACAAAATGCTGCTTGAAATGTTCTTCTAAATGCAACAAAAAACTTTTAAATGACAACAAAGATAGCTCAACCTTGTATTTACAAGTTTATTTGTGTGCTTGTCTTTCCAGTACTGACCTCATGTAGAGAGCAATAATAGGAACCAAAAATTTGTTGGCAGCATTGAGAACAGTTTCAGTTCCACAGTGCATGCGCAGTGCACATTGAACAATGCAGATTAATATAAACCAATTTAAGTATTTACAAACAATGTGTATGTGCCAAATGATGCAATAATCTGTTCTACTTACTGCAAAGAAGAGAAGTAATAAAAAATGCTGCTTTCATTATGTCTTTTGACAACAACTAATGCATTATTTTCTTTCATGTAATTTCAATAATGTTTTTTCCTTTAATTTAGGAAGCTAAAGAATGCCCACAGACTGTGTATGGGTAAAAAGCTGTTTGTCTGGTGTGGGAATAGATATAAAATAGTGTCTTCCTAAGTATATCTGACTTGATTGTTTGAATATGACTTTTCCATACTGGAGGATTCAGTTGTCAGTGGAAACTGGAGTTTTTTTTTTTTTTTTGACATAGGAAGTGGGAAATGAAAGCTGACTCTACACAAGACCTAGTCTCTTTCTTCAGCTTTATCCTCAGAGAATATACCCTCAGGGGACAATATCTCACAGTCACTGTCACTCAGTCCAGAGTTGAATGAAAGCTTAAAAAAGGCTTTGGGGAAACCCATTTGCAGTAAAAGAACCTCCAGGTTAAGGTGCATTTCCTATCTCTGGTCACTTTTTGTACATCTGGAGATCTTCCCACTGACACAGCTCTGGGGAGTATGGATCCTTTCTAAAGAGACGGTGAAGTGTCTGATATCACCAGGTACAGGCTTTGTGTCTGTCCTGCACTGAACAAAGGCATATCTTGTGTGGTTTGCTCACAGTGAGAAGCTGCACCACCGCTGGACTTGTTAGAAATGCAGCACATAACAGCAGCCCAGCCCCAGGATACCGCCAGGACAATCCCATCCAGCAGCAGGGGGTGAGCAGGGGCAGGGCTGGGTTATTCCCCCCTAAACTGTGCCAGAGGCCAGGTTAACAATGCAGCAGTATGGGCTGTCTCATGCTGGCACTCAAACCTGAGTTCCATCTCTCTGATTAGTTTATTACTGCAGACAACAGCATAGTATTTAATAACCTACAAGTAGATTTATCTTCCTGGTATTTCTCTGAATGCACTTTGAACAGATATGAATTTGTAACTCCTTGGATTGACAGGAGTTTTACAGCCAATTTCAGTGAGAAAAAAGCCAAACTGATGCCAATTGTCTTCAAATCCCACCATTCATCTTCTTGAAGAGTTAAGGAACTCAAGGTCTGTACTTAAGATGTTTAGAAAGCCTTTTAATTTACATGTGAAAGAAACAAACAATACCTGGCAAGGCTGTATCAGCCAATAACTCAATACTCATACATACACTAAACTGAATAAAAAAAAAAAAAGCCCAACCATTGCTATGAAAAGGCTATGTAAACATATATAGATTTTTATATATCTATGATAGATTTTTACTAATTATAGAAGACATCACTATGTTAATTTGTCACATGCCATCGGCAGATTGATATCTTGTGGGAAAATGTTGCAATTCTTACAGCACTTGATATTTTACAGATAATTATATAAACATTTAGCAGATTGGCATAGATTTCAAAGCATTTTGCTGTATCATTTACCAAATTTTACACTAAATTAATATTATATAAAATTTAAATGATGCCAGCTGTAATCTGAAATCTGTTAAATAATTACACAAATATTATCTATCAATTATTTAAGCAAAACATGCAAAATGCCATTTCTTGAATAAGTGCCGTGGATCTAATTTTTTTTAATGTTTGACCCCTCCAACAACATGATTTAGTAAAAGTGTTACTTTTTAAAAATATGAGACTACCTTTGTTGTGACAGCTGCCACATTAGTGTAATGGTAAAAGAATGAACTTCAGTATATATTCAAATAAATGAACAGTCACAGCAAAATAAATAGTATAAATAGCATATCTTTGTGCTGAAGTCAATTTGATGACAGTGTTTTCCTTGATCTCAGCCTACAGATTGACAAAATTATTTACATCACAAAACTCAAAGGTCCAGTGTCTTGACAGTAACTAAAGGTGTGCTTGAAGAAAAGTCTTCCAGGTAGTTATATGCATCCAAAATAGTCTACTAACTTCTACCAATTCATAGACAGGAGAATTTCTCAACAAGAGATGGTGTCTTTGCAACAAATTATCACTGATTTGTTTTTACTTCCTTAACTTAGCTGGTAATTTGTGGGACTTGCATAAACTTTTACCTTTAACTCATAGAAGAAAAGAAGGAGAATGATATCCACTTTCCAGTCTTAAAAACACCATAATCTTGAAGGTATTAATAAAGTTATAAAATGTTGAGGGTTATGTTTTATTAAAAAGATTACATCAAAAGATAGTAGGAACTAAATCATACAGCAAGAAATACCATGCTATGAACTTGTGCTGTCATTGTTTAGCAGTACTCTTATTATCTGTCCCTCTAGTTTTCCTACTCTCTTTACCTCAATAATACACTTTTTACATAACTGGTTCTGTCAAATCAAATCCAAATTAAGTTCAAAAATTTTCTTAGTACCTTTTCCTATCTTTCTTCTGAGCAATCAAAAGTTACTAACTCTGTGACTCCTGGTTATGTTCATGACAAATTGTAAACTTCACCTTGTATAAAATAGAGATTTAAGCCATATATTAGAATAGCCAGTAGTTTTCTAGCTAATATCTTATTAATACTGCAAGGTGCTGCATATCTTGCAACACAGTTTTAAGAAATTTGGAAAATAATGAGGTTTCATAGAAATGTTTTTAAAATTGGCAGTTCCAGAAAAAAAAATAAGCAATAAATTTTGTGTGTAAGTCAAAACTCTGCTCTAAAGTATTGGAAAATAACCCTGGATTTAGTGGTTCAGAAACATGGGGTGAGACTCAGCTTATGTTTTTATTGGCTGGGATTATGTCCACAAAACCATGGTGTGAGTTGGTTGGTAAGAGAAATTGGGGGATTTTTTTATGTGTATATTTTTTTTAATGGATTATAAAATTATATATATTTTTTTAAAAAGCCCCTCTTTATAGTAAGCTCTTATCAATCTAAACTGTGAAAAAGTCTCATCTAGAAAATGTGTAACTGGATGGTTCTGAGCAGTTCACTATATTATGATCTAATTTAATATATTGTCCTGTAGATCAACATATGTGTTTTGGTAAGCAAATTATAGTCATAAACTTCTGCTTTAGGGCAGTGCATCTCCTCTAATTGTTGCAGTGGAAACTCACTTGCCAAGTTCTTATGAAGCTAATCAGAGCTGAACTTCAAACATTCCCCCATGCTTCATGTAAGGGCAGAACACACACTCAGGTTACTCTGTGGAAGTGAGCCTAAAACAATCCAGAGACAGAACTGTCCCCCAAAGAATTATTGCTTTTCTTATTAACACCCAAAGTTAAAGGTATGCTCAGTTTCCCCTTGCTTTGGAAGAATGTCCAGGAAAACTTTAGGTCCCTTGGTACTTTCCACCAACACATTTCATACTCACAGGTTCCTATTGCTTTATACAGGATTTGTTCTAGGGTTTCATTTAGGGTGTGTTGCTTTGTCTATGCCCCATCTCTTTTTTTTTGCAGCTCACTGACATGCCAAAATTTGTCATTGGTTAGATGAAGGAACACAGTTGGCATTGTTTCTTCCAGCAGGGCCATGCATTTTCTAGTCTGTGACCTTGTTCATTAATTTCTTCCATTGTGGAATATATCAAACTCTTTCCATTCCTTGTTATAATGGAGACTATATGCATTTTCATAAAACCTTCAGCCAGTATCTCAGTGAAATATAAAGCAATGGGAAGACATGGATGATATATGTATGTATTACAATGATACAACCCAAAGATACATTGACAATGTGGTGCTATTTTCACATTAGCCACTTTCTCAGAACATTGGCTGAGCAATGGTTATAGCAGAAGCAGAATGTGTTCAGAGAGGGATAACAAAGAGGGGAAAAACACAAAGAAATTCCTTCATACTGCAGACATGGACAGATCAGGTTTATTCTGTACAGACAGAGGCCCCATCTTCCATCCATTCCTAGGAAGTAATGCCATAAGGCTGAATTAAAAACCGTAAAATTTACTGAGGTGATTACAGAGGAGAGGTTGTTTTCTTCTGTTTGTTTGTTTTATTTGGAATACACTTAAGTCCCATTTACAAAGATTTTTCCACAACCAGGATGTGCAAACCTAAAGTTATTCCCATGATCCTATAACCCAGGAAATTTAAAAATAAGGAAGTAAATATCATAAGTGTAATTTTAAAATCATAAAGGATAGGAACACTAGAATAGTAAATGTATCTTTGCAAGAAGAGAAAAGGAAACATAGCCAAATGAGATTCTACTTAACCTTCTTTGTAATGCATGAAACAGGCCTAAAAACAAAAGGCTATTCAAGATGGACAAATAAAATTCCTTTCACAAAAAATATCTTTAACTCACAGGACTCATGGCCATTTCAGCTCATTGTATGCAAAGTGGTTGATTAAATTCATAAAATAATTAGCCATAGAGAAAAAGAGCATCTAAGACTGCAATGTATTTTAAAATAAATAAGGGTGTATTCGGTTGCCTAAACAAGCAGCTGGTTATCCGTGTTTCAGGGCAGCATCTCAATATTAAGATTCAGAATGCAATTTGGCCTACAGGCAAGCACATATATAGTAAATGCTTAAAAAAATCCTATTTTATTATTTAGGTGTATGGCTTCAGCACACTGACATACTGTATCTACATTTATTCTTTCTGTATGGAATGAGAGGAGCAGATGCCCGAAGTAGAATGATCACTAATGGCAAGTAGGAATAGATTTGGATCATGAACTGTTGGTAAGATAAAGTCCTGAGTAAGCAATTCCAGATCTATACAATATGGAGGTATCATTGGCTTCAAACAGAGGATAACCATGTTGTTCAATCAGGCTAATTAGCTGTGCAGAAAAATGTCCAGGCTAATTAACTTTGGCAGAGTACTGTTTATGTAGTACTGAATAAGACTACACTGCTCTGGGAGCCTAGTTACTGTGTCTGTGCTAAGCAGACACAAGGTCTGCTTAATATTTATGATTCATTAGCTTTTTATACTATCTGGTTGCCAGGAGCTTGTATTTTCAGGGAATGTGTTTCACTGCTCTAAATGTGTGTACTATGGTATGCAGTATCCAGAGGCTCCCATTACAAGTGACAGGCTGATCTACTCGACACCAGGACCTTCAAAGTGTGGTCTGACCAAGTGAACCAATTCTGAAAGATCCATGAAGGACAATGCCTAAAATCAGTTTGCTATCTACTTAGAGCTATACAAACCTAAGAAATGTGTAAAGGAATCTGAATCTTCATCCTCAGTCTTTTGGGGAGCCAGTTAAATTTAAAAAAGCTTTAAATGTCCTGCCTGGATTTCAGATCTTCCCACTTGGAAGTTGAACTTATTTCCAACTTTCAGCGTTCCTTCATTCTTGGAATATACTGCTGTAGTTATGGGCTACAAGTAATCCTTTGGAACAACTATTACACTATGTAACAGCACAATGTGATGTGAATATTCTTTTTCTTTCTCTAGCTATTATGTGGTGTAGATAATGGGTAGTTTTGTCACTGTCAGACAAGCAGTTTCCCCTCTAGAAGATCTCTTTCTGCTCTCAGAAATTCATTCCTTGAATTACTTTCTTCTTGTGGGGTGAACCCTAGTAAAACTCAAATGTCAAATGCTAGCAAGGAGAGATGATATTTTATCAGGCACTTACATCACAGTGACTGAGTAAAACTGAATCAAGTATATTTTTCTTTTTTTCTTGCAGATTGTTGGCAACTTGCTATTAAGAAAGGATAAAGATGAATCTTAAATGTTGAACAGATCTTGCAACTACCCACAAACAATGAAGACAGCAACAGACTTGTAGGCAAGAGCTGGAAAAGATCTATATGAGCATGCACGTCGGTCTTCTGTCAGTACACAGCTGCTCTCTACATTTCATGGGCTAGAGAGGTAAAAGTTCAAGGGGAAATAATGATTTGCCTTGCATTTGTGAGAACAACAGAAGTATTACATTTATTTGTTAGGTCTCTGATTAGGCTAACTCTTAGCTTCAGTGCACTGATCTGTTTTTATTTAAGGCAAGTTCTACCGAGACTACCACCAACAGAGCTCCATAGAAATGTTAAGACAAAGGATGTTATTGCTTGAAAGTCAGAAAATAAATTCTTGAAATAATTGTTGTTTTCAAGGAGATGAAAGACATGTGCAGCACTGTGTCCATGTTCCTATTTTGTTCCTAAGAGGCTGTCTAGTGTAGGCATATGAAGACCAATATTATGAGGTCTCACAGCCATGTTTATTGTTCAGAATTTCCAAAGATTCCAGATATCTTGGTTGTCTTGATTTATAAGCAGGAGCTGCTCAGCCTTGGAGATTCTTGGCTATTGGAATCCACAATACAAACCCAGGAAACAGACCTCACCCTAAGGATAATCAAAGTATTTCTTAGTGATCTCTGTGACAAACATGCAGTAGCTTCTGTTACATTTCCATATAAACACAGGAGGCAGTGGGCTGGTAACTAGAAAAAATCTTCTTGTTTTTAAAATTTTCTGAGTTACAAATTAAATCCTGCCATTTTAATGACATTTTAATTCAATAATCTCCGAGACAATGTACTGGGACACTGAGAACATAGATTAGAGCAAGAGAATGAGTCTTTCTTGGGCAGCAGGAATTCATAAAAGAGCTTAGACACCTCAACAGGATCACTTTGTATATTTTCATGGCAGGAAAGACTAATAAAACTTTTTCATTTAAATAAAGGGGAAGACAAAGAAGAATTTAGGCAAAAGTCATCTGATCAAACCAAACTCATGCAGAAGTCAGGGATGAAGCCTAAACTGGTCAGCTTGGTTCATAATAAGTGGAAAGAGAGGGAGAAAAAATTGAGTATAATGACTTATTGGAAGCTTTCAAGGACTGAAGAGAGAAGCAGAGAATTACTGCACATAGGGATTCATACACTAAGATCACCTGTTCTCCACTGCCTTCTCTGTCTTGTGTGGATGCCAAATACACAGACTTTCTGCAGACATCCAAGTTCTTTAAAAAGTGCTATGTGAGATATATCAGAATCACTGGTTTTGGCGTTGTTAGAGGAAACAGTCTGTCACTGAACTTTAAATTTCTAATTCAGCATAAATGTAGAGAGCGAAAATATGACTAAGGCCACATCTAAAAATGATTTTTTAGTATTTAAAAAGTACCTGGTATTGCAGCATCACTCTTGGGTGAAATACAGTGCTCTTGGAAGAGCTCAAGCTGGATCACATGACTGTTTTTTCTAGCCTTAAATACTGGCTAAAATTTAAGAGGCAGAACAGCTCCATTCTTAGAGCTACTAAAAAATATTTTCTGGAATGGAATTTTGCTGATTTGGTAGTCTTAAGGTCAATTTGATGCATTTTTGGAATGATAGATATAGAAAATGTTAGGCTGCAATCGTTTAAAATTTTTAGTCATTCCCATTAATTTTAAGGGTAAACATGTGAACAGGTTGGGCAGGGGATATGCACTTCTGGGTCTGTCTCTTTGACACATACAGAGCAAGAAATTAAAAATGAAACCAGAACCATTTAGAACAAAATCCATTCTTTTAGGATCAATATGCAACTCCACTTGAAATGCCTTGCTCGCAATAGAATGCATTTTGCAATATATTATCTCAATAAATACTGTTGAGGGTCTGAGTATACAGCTTGGGGATTTGCTCTCTTAAGTACAACTACTTGATTTTTGATTAATGTCCTGAATATTGATATTGATTCTATGAATGACATTGCACATTTCATACTAAAATAAGAAATGAAAATGCTGCTTTCTGGTTAGGCCATGGGAAAAATGATCAAGTATTGTCTCTTATTTGGTGAAAAAAATCTCACATAATGTCTGAAAAACACTTTGAAATAATGAAATATTTCCAAGGTGGAAGATGATTAGGAAGGAGAGATATTAAATGTCTTGTCTGAATGATGGCATAATATAATTTACTACTATCAACCCAAAAGGTGATGTCAACCCCTGCAAGCCACTAATTGTTTAACAAGAAAAAACATAGAGACGAAACAGAAAAACAAAAGAAAAGGATCTGACTCAGTTTTTTGCATAAACATTTATATTGAAAAGCTCTATTTTCTTGGAGATTCCAGCAAAGAAACTTCGATAAAAATTTTAAAAGCAGACTTTTCCTTTGAGTTTGCTTTTATTTGGTCTTGCTGTAAAGTAGGTGAGAACATATAGAGCACTTCAGTGAGACTGACTACATTTACCACTGGAAGAAAAGGATGGTAATTAGTAAAATTAGTGATAACATGGAAGTTTTTAATTCAGGAGAAAGTGTGTATTATTATTATTATTATTAT